>MU697890.1:1089-49168 GCA_026770625.1 Nicotiana glauca
TGGTATGGTCCATGTGTTATGATATGGAGAATTGAGATTTGCGTGTTCAAGGTTTTGGTTCAGTCATAAAGGGTAGTCATTAAATTCATAAGCAGTACGGGCAGTTGCAGGTGATTTAAGAAATCGATCTTCAGAGGATTTGGGTGAATGATCCTTATATGATAAGGAAACGATGTTGCTAATCATAGTGATTTGACAAGGGTATATGTTTCAGAAAAAGGGCAATGTGATTAAGTTGATGGCACTTCGGTAGCATTGCAACATTTCCTTGATAGGTCGACTGTCGATATCTGAGTGTGTTAGATGGCAAAGGAGAATTTTAGAATATCTTCGAAGAATGACCGTGAGTTCTCAGGTTCAGGCTATGTAATGGTTGTGGATAGTGAGTATTGGTACCGTTAGCGGCTATTGGGATTGGAGGTCCGAGTGGATCTTTCTTTGTTGGTATGTTAGATTTTGTATATGATGCTGAGCTGTAGACTTGTTGTCGCAATGTGGGTTGTTCTAGACTATTGTGCTATGGGCTATGTCGTAAATGCCATCGGTTGCGGGGCGAGGTGTATCAGATTATGTTATAGCAGAGTGGTTGGTATTCCAAAGATCAGCGGATGGCTGGGAAGGATGTCTTTCCTTAATTGGGCCTTTGTGACGGATGTCAGTATAGAGGTTTCTACCATTGATTCAGTTCCGGTATTGAGAGACTTTTTCGGATGTGTTCCTTGTGGCCGGGCAAGATTGTGGATTTCAGTGTTTATTTGGTGTCGGGCAACGTATTGTACGACTCCGGTAGGAGTTATAGTAGTGGAAGAAGCAGCTTCAGGCTTCTTGGTAATGAGTTTGTTGGTAAGCTGATTGGCTACGTATTCAGATTGAGATGGCTTGGTTGGCCCTGAGATGTATTGCTGAGGGATAGGTTTAATCTCTCGTTATTGAGCTTGTTAGTGATCTGGGGAGATCTATGAGTTGCTTTTTCGGTGCGGTGAGGCGTCATGATTTTCGGACTGTGAGTAATGTAGCTCGGTGCCTCAATTGTCAGCAGGTCAAGTATGAGCATCAGAGGCCCGGTGGCGTGTTTCAACGTATTGATATTCCCGAGTGGAAATGGGAGTGGATTACTATGGACTTTGTTAGTGGTCTCCCTCGGACAGTGAGGAAGTTTGGTTCAGTTTGGGTGACTGTGGATAGGCTGACCAAGTCAGCTCACTTCATTCTTGTGTGTACTACATACTCCTCGGAGCGATTAGGAGAGATATTCATCCGTGAGATTGTGAGATTGCATGGGGTTCCAGTTTCTATTATATCGGACAGAGGTACTCAGTTTACTTCGTAGTTCTAGAGGACATTTCAGCGAGAGTTGGGTTCACAGGTTGAGTTGAGTACTGCATTTCATCCTCAGACAGACGGACAGTCTGAGCGTACCATTCAGACCTTGGAGGACATGTTGAGCGCCTGTGTTATTGATTTCGGTGGTTCTTGGGATGATTACTTGCCTCTCGCAGAATTTGCTTATAACAACAGCTACCAATCCAGTATTCAGATGGCGCCGTATGAGGCCTTATATGGGAGACGGTGTAGATCTCCAGTTGGTTGGTTTGAGCCCGGTGAGGCTAGGTTGTTGGGGATAGAGTTGGTCCAGGATGAATTGGACAAGGTGAAGGTGATTCAGGAGAGACTTCGCACAGCACAGTCGCACCCGAAGAGTTATGCGGACCGAAAGGTCCAGGATGTGTCTTATTCAGTGGGTGAGAAGGTCTTGCTGAAGGTTTCGCCTATGAAAGGCGTCATAAGATTTGGGAGGAAAGGAAAGCTAAGTCCGAGATTCATTAGCCCTTTTGAGATACTCAGGAGGATTAGAGAGGTGGCCTATATGCTTGCTTTGCCACCCAGCCTATCGGGAGTTCATCCGGTATTCAACGTGTCTATGCTCCGGAAGTATGTTGGACACCCATCGCATATGTTGGACTTCTCTACAGTTCAGTTGGATGATGACTTGACTTATGATGTGGAGCCTATAGCTATATTGGGTCGTCAGGTGCGGAGATTGAGGTCTAAGGATATAGCGTCAGTGAAGGTGCAGTGGAGAGGTCAGCCCGTGGAGGAGGCCACTTGGGAGATCGAGCGGGAGATGCAGAGCAGATATCCACACTTGTTTGAGACTCCAGGTATGTTTCTTGACCCGCTCGAGGACGAGCGTTTGTTTAAGTTGGGGAGAATGTGACGACCCGGCCCGTCGTCACGAGAGTTACCGCCCCGTTTCCCCCTTAGTGTGTTGTTTCAAGTTCTATATCAGTATTAGAGTCTATCGGGTGAATTTGGATTGATTCTGGTTGAAAATAAGGCATATAGCCTCTTAGAAAGGAGTTTGTTTCAGTATTGTTGATTTTCGGATTTATTTCTATCTTTCAGTTATACTTCTAGTTTAAATGTTGTTAATGATTTTCAAATAAATGGTTTT
Organism: Nicotiana glauca; assembly: GCA_026770625.1. NCBI lineage: Eukaryota > Viridiplantae > Streptophyta > Magnoliopsida > Solanales > Solanaceae > Nicotiana > Nicotiana glauca. Next base: position 3,545 of record MU697890.1, read on the forward strand.
GAGCTTTATGCTCGAGTTGAGAGTGAAATTGGTCGGGCTTGCCTAGCAGTTGTGTTGGGAGCCATCACGACCGGGGTTGGGGTCGTGACAGCTTTCCTTTAATACTATTGTAAATTATGAGAAACTTATGAGAAACTATTAGAATTATTACTTTATGAACGTGCAAATACGTGCCAACTTGTTTTAATTATTGCAACCGCATATTCAACATCATATTCCACTCGTGCCAAACAAAAATACCATAGCAACGCTTATAATGAGTGGTTGCGCTCTTCCGATATTATCACCCCTAAATCCGACAAAGGCATATTTGCGGTAAAACCAGTCAATCAACGGTGTAGTCGACGGTTCCGTGCCTTTCCCTCTTGAGTTGTCCGCTCAAGGGTATTAGTCTAATACTCCATAGAAACCTTACTCTGTTTAAAGGTGCATGCATCACTATCAAACCTAGCTGAGTCAGTTATGTTGTCCATATAATGACTCTTTAAGATAGACTTGTCCAAAGTCCATCGGGTTTTCCCAAAATCCAAACGGACGCTACCATGTTTTGTGCATTTATTTGGAGAACTAAATCCTTGTTATGCCAATTGTTGATATTAAAATAATCGAGTCTGTGGGGGTAAGGGCCTAACACTTCTTGTCTTGCAGAAAATGAGGCAGGAAGTCCCTAGATTTGGCATGGTCACTAATATCCACCCCAAATTGCTAAGCTGGCGGAGAGATCTTCATTCTAGCGATCAGACTCTTATCTGAAAATACCTAGTAAATCTACCTTCTCTCCTGGAAATTCAACCCAACAACAAAATCACAGAAGCCGCCACTCTATTCTAGGATTGTGATAGGTCTGTGTTCCGCTTCGAAGACATTGAGATGACACCCTTGCTTGAGGAAGTAGGAGGACTAGCTGGAATACCGTGGGAAACTCCGGGTTTGTTAATGCCGAAAAATCGTAAGGGTAGAGGTTTCCTTAAAATGATGGGCCTGAAGAAGAATCCAGACTTGACATGTTTGAAGGAGTCGTACATTCCCTTTGACTAGTTGTATGAAAGGTACGGTCACAACAAATCTTACCGTACTTATCCTGATGAGTTCGCCCTTACATCATTAGGGCATATCCATCGAAGGGTCTTTGTCTTTATGTTCTTCTTCTTGGGGATGATGGTATTTTCAATGAAGAAGGCTAGAATCCATACCAGGCTAGCCATGGTCACCAAAACTTTAATGGAGGGAATTGACGGGCAGCCATTTAGCATAGTGCCTATGATCATCACAGAAATATATCGAGCCTTGGAGAAATGTCAACAAGGATCCAAACACTTCGAGGGTTTCAACTTTCTACTCCAACTCTAGCTCATGGAACATATCCAAAAGGGTGAATACTGATAGGAGATTCAGCGTAGGGACTGGGACAATCATATAGCCTTCCATCAGCCAATGAGGATGAACTACATGCCCAACGTGTTTGCTCAGCCGGAAGATGCCAAAGGATGGGTAGAACTGTTTGAAAATCTGAAAAAGGACCAAGTACAATGGATGTTCGAATGGTTCCCTACTGAAGAATTCATTGCCCGATCCCGGGATGCACCGTTTCTAATACTTATTGGTTTAAGAGGAACTTACCCTTATGTCCCTCTCCGGGTTATGAGGCAGGCTGGAAGGAAGCAGGTTATACCAAGGGTCGAAAATATGAGTCACTTCCGGGCCGAATTTCAAGATGATGACAGCCCTTACAAGTGTTAAGCTCAACATATATGGCACTGTAAAATCGTCATGGGAAGGGACACTATTGAGCCAGACAGGTACCATATTGGTTATACTCCATACTATCCAAGCTGGTTAGAAGATAATCATAATAGCCTGGGTCAACCCGGATTTGTTCGATGTCATAGGATCATCGATGAAAAGGCTAAAGCACAGGTCAAGTACAACCAACTGCGCAAAAGGATTCGGGAATGTAAAAGTGAGCACCGTGAAATTCAAGAAGCCCACCAAAAGCTAATTGAAGAATGGAAGGGCATCGCTGTCAGCGCCAACAAGTGCCTTGGGTACTTAGAGCGGGGTTTAGTGGAGCTGGAAAAGAAATTCATCAAGAGGATCGAGGACTGCCAGAATGCTGAAGGAAACGAAGGTGGACACCTGGCCAGAGCTTACTTGCTGCTAGGACTTCATGAGCTAGTGAAGTTGTTCGATGAAGCTAAAGATGCCGAGTCTGGTGAAGGTCCTTCTAGGACCAAATAGATAGGAATTTACCTTTCTGTTTATAAATGTAATAAGGACAATGGCCATTAGTGACATTTATTTCCTATTATTCAGTGTCGTTTTGGGATTCGTATTATTTTTTATCAATAAAATGAGGCATTTAGCATTATAAGTTCTCCAAATCAATTTGTCGCTAGGCCTACCTCGGGCACAACGAGGCTCCCAAATTAGGACATGATTTACATTCCTACACTATGTGATTAAATATCACAACATTTTTTCTTATTGTCCTCACTAACTTGTTACCTTTTTGTTTTTTCTTTTTGTTTATTCCCCTCCCCGAAGGTTAGTTCGTGCACTCTGGCATCGTCATCATATTCCACAAGATCCAAGGGCCCTCCACCCACTCCTCCTCCTAGTCCCGTCAGAAACAGGAATAGGGGAAAGATGGAAGATTTGAGCAATATCAGAAAGGAAAACTCGGTTGAATGGGTAGAAATTACTCAGGGTACTCAGGTCTCCAAAGAAAGTGCATCCCAACTCGAGCAGAAACTATTGAAATTTCAGGAGGAACTGGACCAAGTTCGGAACTTGGCAAGCTTGTCATTTTCCCTCACCACTCCAGATGTCAGTTTTCCAAACGCTCAGAACCCCACACCTCTATAAAACATTCCAAAACCAAAACATCCCGCTCCTCACCATCACTGCAATACTTGCCACACTTCCAATAATACCCCACTGCTCATCCTAGAACCTTTGAACTCCACAAGTGACCCTCTCCACACTCACCATAACAACCCCATCTATGTGGAAACCATACCACACTCCATTCAATCCATTGCAAGCACACCCGAGTCGGAGGATAAAGATTCACTTATCAGGAACCTGGCAGAAGAACTCAAGAAACTGACTAGCCAAATTCAGGGCGTCGAAGGAAGCAAAGGGATTGAGGGGTTGAACTATGAAGACCTCTGCATACAACCGGATATCGAACTATCTAAGGGGTATAAACCTCCTAAGTTCGAGATGTTTGATGGCACAGGGGATCCCAGAGTTCATTTGAGAACATACTGCGATAAGCTGGTCGGAGCATGGAAGGACGAAAGGGTTCGAATGAAACTTTTCATGAGGAGCTTGAAAGGAGATGCTATGTCTTGGTACATTAGCCAAGACCCGAAGAAGTGGTCGAACTGGGTGAGTATGGCATCCGACTTCATGGATAGATTCAGGTTCAATACAAAAAATGCACCGGATGTGTTTCACATTTAGAATTTAAAGAAGAAACCCACAGAAACATTCCGCGAGTATGCCACTCGTTGGAGATCAAAGGTTGTTATGGTCCGACCTTCTTTAGAGGAAGAACAAATGAACAAGTTTTTCGTCCGGGCTCAGGATCCACAATACTATGGAAGACTGATGTTGATCGAGAATCATAAATTTTCTGACATCATCAAGCTAGGAGAAAGGATCGAGGAAGGTATCAAAAGTGGTATGGTTACGAACTTGGAATCTTTGCAAGCTACCAATAAGGCTCTACAATCTGGTGGTATATCCAAGAAAAGAGACGTAGGCGCCGTGCTGGTTGCATAGAGAACCAAATCACTTGCCACATACAAAACTTATCCAATGTCTCCACTTACTTATCAGCCCACTCTAAATTACCAAACCCCCACACCTCCCTACCAAACTCCACCGCCTACTTATCAATCACCTCCACCTCCTACATACCAACCTGTTTCACCCAGATATTCCTAGCTTGCACCTGTTTACCAAGCTCAACAATACCACCATCAATCACCTCCCACTCGTCAAAACTTACCTATACCCCGACCAAATTCTGATGACAGACCTCCCAAAAAGTATACCTCCATTGCCGAACCAATTGACCAGCTATACGAAAGGCTCAAAGCTTCTGTATATGTCACCCATATCCTTGCTATAACCCCTGAAAACCCTTCCCAATGGGTCAACCCAAATAAAACCTGCGCATACCATTCTGGCATGAAGGGCCATACCACTGATGAATGCTGCTTCCTGAAAAATAAAATCCAGGCTTTGATTGACAACAAGATCATCATGGCAAAGAAGCCTACTCCGAATGTCCGCAATAACGCTCTACCAGACCAAAAGGGTGGAGGTTTTCACATGAATGAAATTGAGGATGGTTAGTATCCCAAGGGATCAATCAGTTTCATCGAAAAAGGCGGCGATCCAAAGAAACCAACAGTCACCCTTAATCCAATTGTAGTCCAGATTCAGCCTTCTGGAGACTCCAAGGTGAACATGTCCATACCACTTGAGTTTGAAATTCTATCCTCTACGAAGACGCCAACACCAATTGAGGTCGAGTTTGGGTCCCCAAAGGTGCCTGTACCATTTGAAGTTATTATATTAGCTCCAAAAGCAAGGGTGCCCATTCCGGTAGCAATGACAGCCATAACACCATTCCACACAAAAGCCATACCATGGGACTACACAGCTGAGGCAAAAGCCAAGTTTGGTAAAGCAGTTACAGCACAGGGTATGACAAGAACCGGCAGGGATTATACCCCAGAACACTTGACTGAGTCGAGTAAGAAGACCTCTGGTCGAAAAGCCATCACTGAGACTGGGCTCGATGATCTCTGGAGAAAGATACAAGTGAAGGAATACTCAATCATTGATCAGCTGAATAAAATATCGGCGTAGATTTCTATCCTTGATTTGCTATAGAGTTTTGATGCACACAAGAATGCCTTGTTAAGAGTGATAAGTGAGGCATATGTACCAAGCAACATCACCAGTGGAGAGATGGCTAACATCGTAGGTCAGATATTAGAGAGTCACAAGATCACTTTTCATGAAGATGGGCTGCCACCGGAGGATTGAATCACAATAAGGTGTTGCACATCACCGTGCAGTGCGAAGATTATTTTATCACCAGGATCCTAGTCGATAGGAGGTCCAGTCTTAACATTTGTCCGTTGGCAACACTCAGGACATTGGGAAAAGGGCTGCATAAAATCAAGGACGGGGCCATCAACGTTAAAGCTTTTGACGGTTCTCAAAGGTCCATTTTGGGGAGATTAGCTTATGTTTGCAAATAGGGCCTACTTGGTTTGATGTTGACTTTTAAGTGATAGACATGCTGGCGTCTTACAATTTATTGTTGGGACGACCATGGATTCACGTTGTTGGGGCTATGAAATCAACTCTACATTAGGTAGTGAAGTTTTAGTGGAATCACCAAGAGGTGTTCATTCACGGTGACGGTAGCAATCCAATATACAATCCCCAGACTATCCCAGCAATCGGAGGAAGAAGAAAGATAGGCGAAGAAACTTACCACCATATCAAATGAGTCAACGCCGTCAATAAGGATAAGTGGTGGGATAGCAAAATTGAAAGCATATTGAACTGGAGCGGGTATTAACCCGGCAAGGGACTTGGCAAGAATCTCCAAGGAATCGCTAAGCCCATCAAGCTCAAGAAGCACGGTACCACCTTCGGATTGGGATATGAGTATACCTGGAAAGAATTTAATGAATGGTCGCCACCCTGGCACAGTCCCTACTATCCATTGGAGCAGCCAATACCCCGTTTGGAGCAGACTTTCCAACCGGCCGAGGTTATCTATGGGTCAGAAGAAGAAGAAGCCATAGCAGTGATGAGGAATTTGTTCCTAGAAGACGATAATATGGATTGTTGTGTCGTTCTCGAGGAGGAGGGGGAGGAAAGCCCTTCTACATAGGCGGTAAGCAGAGGAGCACGCCTCAATAACTGGATTGTCAGAACCACCAAAGCCCGGCGTGCCTCGGGGTAGCAAGGCTGAACAAGCACCATGCATTATTTTATTTTACTAGTTTACTTTGCTTTCGCATTTTTATTTTTTGCAAGAAAGAGCTCCAATGTTCCAAACATTTATGGAATTTATCAAAGCATTTAAATTTAGTATAAATCTTACTCTTATTATTTTCTCTCATTACTCTACTTATACAACATTACTATTACTTATCTTGATGAACCAATGACTGTGACATGCAACGAGGCAAAGCAACAAACATACATAGATTCAGAGGAAGATGATATACCGAAAAAGATTGCTAAGGAAGTTGAGAATTTCGAAAATAGGCCTAAGTCCAACTTAAACAAGACTGAGATTGTTAACCTAGGAGATGCAGAAAACATCAAAAACACATGAATCAGCGTTCATTTTTCACCATCAGAGAAGGAAGAGTATACAGAGTTTCTAAGAGAGTATGGGGACATATTTGCCTGGTCGTACGACGACATGACTGGTATGAGTACATATATTGTGGCTCACAAATTTTTGACTGATCCGACCTGTCCACCAGTAAAACAGAAGCTCAGAAAATTCAAGCCAGATATGAGTTTGAAAATAAAGGAAGATGTCACTAAGCAAGTCAAAGTTAAGGTTCTCAGGGTAGTGGAGTATCCAATGTGGTTAGCCAACATCGTGCCAGTGCCAAAGAAGGATGGAAAGATTAGAGTCTACGTCGACTACTGGTATCTCAACCGGGCCAGTCCAAAAGACGACTTCCCCTTGCCGAACATACACATCCTGATTGAAAATTGCACTAACCACGAGTTGCAACCATTTGTAGATTGTTTTGCTGAGTATCATCAGATCTGGATAGATGAAGAAGATGCCGAGAAAATTGCTTTCATCACGCCATGGGGCATGTACTTCTACAAAATGATGTCGTTCGGGTTAAAGAATGTAGGGGCCACCTACATGAGGGCCATGACTACCATTTTCCATGATATAATACAAAAGGAGATCGAAGTATATATGTATGATGTCATCATTAATTCCAAGAAATTCGTTGATCACATAGAAGATCTGAGGAAGTTCTTCAATAGACTGAGAAGGTACAAGCTGAAACTGAATCCCGCAAAATGTGCATTCGGCTGGAAAATTGCTTGGGTTCATCATGAGTCGTCAGGGAATCTGGATTCATCAAATATCAAAGCCATTCAAGAATTGCCACCGCCAAAGAACAAGAAGAATGTAATGAGTTTCTTGGGGAGACTTAACTACATAAGTCGGTTCATAGCCCAATCTACAGTTATTTATGAGCCGATCTTCAAAATGTTGAAGAAGGATTCTGCCACCAAATGGACCGATGCATGCCAAAAAGATTTCGACAGAATCAAGGAATACCTGTCAACACCACCAGTCTTGGTTCCTCCTGAGCCAGGTAGGCCTTTGCTACTCTACATCGCAGTGTTAGATGGTGCCTTCGGTTGCGTCCTAGGGCAACATGATAAAACGGGGAGAAAAGAGCAGGCCATCTATTATCTCAATAAGAAGTTCACCCGGTACGAAGCTCGATATTCTCTGTTGGAATGCACCTGTTGTGCTTTGACTTGGATAGCTCAGAAGCTGAGGCACTATTTTTGTGCCTATTACGTATCTCATATCAAGGATGGATCCATTAAAGTACAACTTTCAGAAACCCATGCACACTGGCAATCTAGCCAAGTGGCAAATCCTGCTGAGTGAATTCGACATTATCTACGTGACCTAGAAAGCAGTCAAGGGACAGGCACTAGTGGATCATCTCGCCGAAAACCCTATAGATGGAGGATACGAGCCCCTAAAGACGTATTTTTTGGACGAAGAGGTATTATTCATATGAGAAGACATTGTAAAGTCCTATGATAGTTAGAAGATGATTTTCGACAGAGCAGCAAATTTCAAAGGAGTTGGCATAGGAGCAGTCCTAGTATCAGAAACTGGCCAGCATTATCCGGTATCCGACAAGATTAGGTTCCCTTGTACTAACAATATGGCCGAGTACGAAGCTTGCATCTTAGGGCTCAAGATGACCATTGACATAAACATCCAAGAGTTGTTAGTAATTGGAGATTCAGACTTGCTTATACATCAGGTCCGAGAAGAATGGGCAACTAAGATACTCCTATACCTGCATCATGTACAGGAGTTGAGAAAGAGTTTCACAAAGACGGAATTCCAACATGTTCCCAGAGTCGAGAATGAGTTCGCCGATGCATTGGCTATCCCGATCTCTATGATACAACATCCAGATAAGAACTTCATTGATCCTATTCCTGTGAAGATCTAAGGTCATCCAGCTTACTGTGCTCATGTCAAAAAAGAAGCAGATGGAAAACCTTGGTTTCATGATATCAAGGAATATTTATCAAAAGGAGAATATCCCGAGCTCGCAAATGCTACTCAGAAGCGCACACTTCGGAGACTGTCTAACAATTTCTTTCACAACGGAGGAATCACGTATAGGAGGACTCCGGATTTGGTATTACTAAGGTGTGTCGACGCAAAAGAAGCATCCAGACTACTAGAAGAAATCCATGTCGGGACCTGTGGACCATATATGAACGGCTTTGTCTTAGCCAAGAAGATACTCCGGGCTGGTTATTTTGGGATGACTATGGAGATGGACTGCATCCAGTATGTCCGAAAGTGCCACCGCTACCAGATATATGCCGACATGATAAGGGTGCCTCCAAATGAGCTTAATGCAACAAGCTCGCCATGGTCGTTCGCTGCATGGGGAATGGATGTTAACGGACCAATCGAACCTACCACATCAAATGGGCACAGTTTTATCCTAGTAGAAATTGACATTTTCACCAAATGGGTTGAAGCAGCATCTTACAGAGCAGTGACTAATAAAGTCATGGTAGACTTTGTCTGTGATCGTATCGTTTGTCGATTTGGGATTCTAGAATCAATCATTACTGACAATGGCTCCAACCTCAACAATGAATTGATGAAGGCTATGTGTGAAACCTTCAAGATAAAACACAAGAATTCCACAGCTTGCAGGCCTCAGATGAATGGAGCCATGAAAACCGCCAATAAGAATATCAAGAAGATACTAAGAAAGATGATAGAAAAGCATAAACAATGGCATGAGAAGTTATCATTTGCTTTTATTGGGTACCGCACCACAGTCCGCACATCAACTGGGGCAACTCCCTACATTCTGGTTTACGGTATAGAAGCGGTCATTCCCGCCGAGGTTGAAATTCCCTCCCTAAGGGACGTACAGGAAGCAGAACTCGATGATGCAGAATAGGTGAAGAGTCATTAGGAGCAGTTGGCTCTTATAGATGGGAAAAGAATGAATACAATTTGCCATGGTCAGCTTTATCAGAACAGAATGTCCAGAGCTTTCAACAAGAGAGTCAAACCAAGACGGTTCATATCGGGCCAGTTGGTGTTAAAGAAGATTTTTCCACATCAAGATGAAGCTAAAGGGAAGTTCTCTCCTAACTGGCAGGGCACATACATGGTTTATCGGGTTCTGACAGGAGGAGCCCTAATACTTGTAAAAATGGACGGAGAAGTTTGGCCAAAATCAATCAATTCAAATGCAGTCAAGCGTTACTATGTGTAGTCTTATGTTTTCTTATATATGATGTAATTTGAACTACGTCTGACCTGATTTCCGTTTAAGAGGGGATACGTAGGCAGCCTTATGGGTTCGGTCACAATTCAATAAAATTTCCATTTTTCTCCCAATTGGAAACTGGGGCAGAATTTTGAGGAGGACCCTCAAAATTCCGAAGTAACTTCAGCCGATCATCGCAAGCAGCCGTCAGAAGTATCAACCCATTAAACTGGGGCAGAATTTTGAGGAGGACCCTCAAAATTTCGGAACAAGAGAGGTTGCAATGTCCTGAACCACGTCACAGTCGTCGGTTCATCTTAAAAACTTTTTCTTAAATATAGACATATGATATATATATTTAACAAACTCATGCATATTTATTATCGGAATCACTCGATTCAGTAGTGCTACCCCTATGATACATACCGTGTCATTAGATCAGAGCCGAACATGGCAAGCGAAGTCAGCGCAGACACGAACTAACCTTTCCCCTTTACAAAACTCATAATTTTTCTTTGGATGCAGGCACCCAAGTCGTAAAATCATGTATTATACGCTCATACTATTTAGGAATACAACCTTCAGAACCTTCACACCTATTCACATTTGCCATCCGCATACAATATCCCCAGCATTCGCAGTATCATAATCAGCTACCAGCTATCAGCTAAGAATTGTTATTACTATTTGTCTTTCATCTCTTGCATAAAGCTACCATTATGCCTTCCGAGGTTAAGCTCTACCTCCATATGCATTTCTTGCATTGCATAAGGCTACCATTCTACCTTCCGAGGTTAAGCTTTACCTTCATCTGCATTTCTTGCATTGCATAAGGCTACCATTCTGCCTTCCGAGGTTAAGCTCTACCTCCATCTGCATTTATTGCATTGCATAAGGCTACCATTCTGCCTTTCGAGGTTAAGCTCTACCTCCATCTGCATTTATTGCATTGCATAAGGCTACCACCCTGCCTTCCGAGACTAAGCTCTGTCTCCATCTGCATTTCTTGCTTTGCATAAGGCTACCATTCTGCCTTCCGAGACTAAGCCATGTCTCCATCTGTATTAGCTGAAAGATCACCACCTTCATCTACATCTTGCATGGGTGAAAGATCGCCACCTTTATTTATGTCTTGCATCGGCTGAAATATCGCCACTTTTATTTATGTCTTGCATCGGCTGAAATATCGCCACTTTTGTTTATGTCTTGCATCGGCTGAAATCATCGCCACTTTATTTACTCTCTCATGGGCTGAAAAATCGCCACCTTTATCTACATATTGCATGGCTGAAAGATCGCCACCTTTATTTATGTCTTGCATCGGCAGAAATATCACCACTTTTATTTATGTCTTGCATCTGCTGAAATATCGCTAATTTATTTATGTTCTCATGGGCTGAAAGATCACCGCCTATCACATTGCATGGGCTGAAAGATCACCAAACTGTCCAAGGGTGTCATTGTTCAGAGGCACCATCTTCATAGCCCGAGAACGCCATGACATGGCCTGAGGACCCCCTTTTAATCTCTTGCATATCATTATTCAAAGGCATCATAGCTCGGAGGCATTATTCTCATAGCACGAGAGCATCATTTTATAGCCTGCGAATCCTTTATGGAATGTTTCATGGCCCAGGACATCATGATCCAAGGACGTCATCCTAACCGTCCAAAGACAACATTCATGGTCCGACGGGAATAGGGGTGGGTGTTCGATCGGTTCGATTTGATGAAATTCGATTCGATTTTTGATTTTGTAAATATAGTAACTGAAACCGAACTGAAATAAGTTCGGTTTAGTTCGGTTTTGGAATTTTGGTTCGGTTTATTTTGGGTCGGTTTTCGATTTGAACATTATCATATTGGGTTGGCCTTGTTCTACGTAAAAATTGGACTAGTTTGTTGGTTTTTTCCAAAATTTTAGACTTTTTGAATGTGATAAGTCATAAATCTATTCTTTTATTTACATAGTCATAAACTATATATACTATATAGGCTAAGCCCATATATAAACTACTACACTATGCCCAATTTTTCATTAGTATATTAGGCAATGATTGGAATTCATTACAAGATTTTGATTGGAATCTCATTCCTATTTGAATTAATTGCAAGTCCAATGAAGTGATGAACCACAGAACCAGTGGTAACCAAAGACTAAAGAGGCAAAGACCACGAAACACCAAAACAGTCAACTGAACGTTACAACTTACAACCAATTAATCAAATTGGTACCAAATACCAATTAACCTCAAATTGGTACCAAACACCAATTAACATTAATGAAGCTGGGTTCACTACTTTTAAGTGAATTCATACCAAATACCAATTCCACTGTCCCCAAACAGTTTACAGTTTCACCATACAAAACATAGTATTTTAGTCCAACACTACTAGTAGTTACAACCAAAAGAGCATTACATTATTTACATTACATAACCAAAAAACGGCTCCTGCTAGTCCAGCACTACTAGTACATGACATAAAAGACACAAGACAGTTTCTCCAGCACCAAAAGCATCCCTTGCTAGTGTACTACCAATGTAAAGTTAAGAAGGTACTGTGATATTCATAGCTCAAAAATGAAGGTACTGCGAGATTCATAGCTCAAAAATAAAGGTACTTTGAGCAAAGTTCAAAAATAGTTGAATCTAACCACACATGCCACATGTTGCAACTATATGTCAATAATAGTTGAATCTTTTGCAAAATTAGCCAAATCTAAGGAAAATATTGAAGAAAACTTTATCATGCATTAGTGTTAAATAAACTATTTGTAATATAATAAATGCAAAACACAATAATTACCAAGTTCTAGTTGTTCCAGATACTCCAAGTCTTCCTCAACTTTAATAGGAATCGGTTCACTTCTAAGCCAATATTGAAGACAAATAAGAGATTTCACCAGTTTAGGCATCAACGAACTCCTGAATGGGTCAAGAATGCGACCTCATGTGCTGAATGCACATTCGGATGCAACACTTGAAATAGGAATTGCTAACACATCACGAGTCATCTCTGCAAGAAGGGGAAATCTAGGCTCATTGATTTTCCACCACTTCAAGATTTTAAAGTCCTCTGTTTCAGGCTCAAGATCTCCAGCAAGATATCTTTCTAAATCTAATTTAGTACCTAAACCTCCGGTCACTTCTTTATGTTTCTCAAATTCCAATTTTGTTCTCATTGTTCCCCTTTTCAAAAAGCTACCATAACCACTGACAGTAGCTGTTGTGTTTCCAGATGAATCAGATGAAGATCCTTTTGAATTTTTCTTTACATAATAATCAAACAAAGAATCCATATAATTTTTCACTTCTAAATTCAATTTTTTCCCTTCTTTTTCTCCAAACATCCTCACAATTGCAAAAGGAACATATTCAAGCTTGTTACGGGGATCCAAAATTGATGCAATAAAGATCATTTTGTTCATTTTCTCAGGTTCACCCCAATACTTGGCAAATTTTTCTTTTATTTTTTTTTTGCCATTTCTTTCAAACTAGCATCTTCATTTTCCATCCATTCTTTCAAAATAAGATCAAGTTCACAAATTTCAACAAAATGCACATTGGAAGTGACATAAAGAGAACCAGAGACCCTCAAAGTAAGCAAATAAAAAGCTTCAAGAAATTTTACCATTGTTCTCACATTATCTCAGTCAGCACTTGTGAGATCACCTGCACTAGTTCCATCTTCACATACATAGGTACGAAGATGATGCAACAATCCAGTATCAAAGAAACTATATTTGTCAAAGGCAAGCTCAAATTGTTGTGTTGTGTCTAACATCATGTATGTAGAGTTCCATCGAGTAGAAACATCTAAGCATAATGTTCTCTTGGAAGTTAACTTTGAGATTCACAACATTCTTTAAACTTTGTAATCCTAGTGGGAGATTGTCTAATGTATCTCACATCTTGTCTAACTCTCTTGATAGAGACACCTATTTCTTTCAACCCATCTTGTTGAATGAGATTAAGTATGTGAGCCATAAATCTAACATGCAAGTGTTTACTATTCATTATGTTAGTTCCCCAAGTAGTCAATTGTTTAGACACTTCTCTTACTATGACAATATTGGAACTAGCATTATCTACCGTTATAGTAAATACATTTTCCAAACCTTAATCAAACAAGTAATTAGTAATAACTGATCCCATATCATCACCCTGATGACTAGAGATGGGACAAAAGTTTATTATCCTTTTATGCAATTTCCTATCTCTATCAATAAAGTGAGCAGTAAGACACATATAGTCTATTCTTTGTATAGAAGTCCAAGTATCTGTTGTAAGACAGATTTTAGGAGGTGCTTCATTGAAGGACTCCTTCAAACTTTGCCTTTGATCACAATAAAGTTCATAACAATCTCTTGTCAATTCTACGAGAAGGAATTTGAAATTGAGATATTGTGACTCCTATAAACTTCTTAAATCCCTCCTTTTCAACAAAACTAAATGGCAGTTCATCCAAAACTATCATTTGAGCTAAAGTTTTCCTACTAAGTGCTTGATCAAATTTCCAAGTGGTAAGCACCCCTTCAGTTTCCCCATTTGAAGTTGCTAGAAAACTTAATTGTGTTTGACTATTTTCACGCTACGGGGCATTTTGGACACTTAACAAGATGATTGTTCATTGATGTAGTACCATTACCTTTCGTAGCAGCAACATAAGTTTTATGAAAGTACTTACATCTTGCTCTTTGAACTCCACTAGGATCATCATACTTCTCAAAATGGTTCCAAGCTTCGGATCTAGGTTGCATCGCTTTCCTTTTCTTTGGAGCTTCATCAAGATTGTCCGGAATGAAACCTTCGGTGTTGGGTATGCTATCGTTTGAACCCCCACCTTCGCAGGCTTCGCTTACCCTACTTCCATTTTCTTCCATCTACAAAAACGAATACAAGCAGAACAATATTGAGCTTACTATTCTGGACAAGAATTGAATACCTAAGGCTATAAGGTATTCTGGACAAGAATTGAATACATGAAGAACAAATAGAAAAATTCTGGACTAGAATTGAATACAACAATACAAGCAAAACAATTGAACAAATAGAAAATTTACAAAAACCCAAAGCGACATGTCAGAATCATTAAATAAAGAAACAATTTCTTGAATGCAACAACATTAGGGAGAAATTGGTATAATTGGAATAATGATGAAGCTAAATACTGGTCAAATCCCAAACCAATAAAGTCTTACAATACTTTTAAAATATAAGGTAAACAATCGCAAAAATTAAGCAGCAGTCCCAAATATGGTCAAATAGTGGAAATAGTTCGAGTCATTCGTACAACACCACACACCAAGAAACCAACAGATGTAATGGTGCAAGAATTTCAGTACATTCAAAGAATTTCAGTACATTCAAAGAATTGCAAGAATTGAATGCACAAGAAAGGAGCCCTAGATATGAAGCTGTCAATGGACTCGTTCCAGATAAAGCTTAGTTGCTGCCGATAGAGAGACTGGGAGCGAGAGCCTAGAGGGATAAGACTGAGAGCGAGATTGCGACTGCGAGAGGAAGAAGTCAGAAGAGTAGAAGACCTAAGGTATTTTGGATTAATTAAGAATGGGAGAAGAATGGGTTAAGGGCTTAAGGGCTAAGGCTGCCGATTTTGGATAAGGGCAATTGAGTTTGGGGTTTGGGCCTTAGCCTAATAACTAATTAACTATAGTCTATATATTGTTTAAACAGTACATGTACAAATATTTCCGTTTTTTGGTTAACCGAAATAAAAATATCAATAACCGACAACCGAACCGAAAAACTGAATTTTGAATTTTTTTTTAAAAAACGATCGAAGAAACCGAATAACCAAAAACGAAATAAATAAAAATTCGATTCGGTTGGTTTTTTCGGTTCAAACTGAAATATGCCCACCCCTAGACGGGAACTTGCATCATGTTTAAATTTATGCACAATATATGCGCATATTTCTTGTCTACAGGTAAATCGGTGAGCAACGGCCATGTCAGCAAGAGCGACCCACTCCGGTTCCCGCAGTCCTATTAGACTCTTAACCACTTATCCCAACCTAAATATCGCGTCCGTTCTTGAAAGATCTTCATTGGCATACTCCGTTGACGGATCCTGAACTACATATGGCTTGATTCCTGTAAGACCAGGGATATGTAGGCAGCTCAGGAAGCAGAGCACGGTCAATCTCTTCAAACCACTTCACTCGGTCAAAATTGGCCATCATGTCTTTACCCGACAACTCTTTCATCCTTCCCGGGTAAAGAGGGGCAGCTGTTGATACCCAATTTTTGCCTATATATTTTTTACATTCAAATACTTTCAAAATAGCATATGTAAGTATGCCCAAGTGTTTTAGTATTTTTCCTAATTTTTAAAGATTTTTAAATCTATTTATTGCCCATTTTAGCAATACAAAAATCAATAATTATTTCCAAAATTATTATTTTGGTGAATAACTTATTTTATTCTCATATTTATACCAAAATATAGCTAGGATAATTTTTATACATTTTTACAAATTTATTTGGTAGTTTAAAAGCTAAATTGTATATAATTGAAATTTTAGCCTATTTTTAGAATTAACAGCATTTTATAATTATAAAATTGGTTCTAGTATTTTAAATTAATATTTATATATTATTAACTGATCCAGTACTTTTAATTTATTTTCAAAATTATTTTTACTATTTTTACAAATTAAAAAGGGAAAACGTGGCTATTTAACTAATAGCCTCATTTGCATTTCAATTATATCCAAATTGACCACCCCAGTATTTCAATTTCAATTTTATTAACACCCAGCCCAATCATCAAACTATTCCCGGCCCAACCTCCTTTTAATCTGAGCCGTTAATTAAAACCTACCATTAATAACACCTAATGACTACCCCCCCCCCATTCATTTCCTCCTCATTCGTAACTCAACCGTCTCTCTCTCTCTCTCTCTCTCTTTGAGACTCTCTCTAGAACCTTCCCCACATTTGAGCTCTGTCTCTCCTTCTCCGACCACCTCCTTTGTCGGAAACTATGGAATTTCGCCTCTCTTCGGCCCTATAGCTCTACCTTTCATGTCTGTGTCAACGATGGAGGATTTCAAGTGACCCTGAGGCAATAAACTCCATCTCCGATGTCATGCTATGTTTTTCGGCCTCCTATGGGCATTCGAGTTTGCATTTTTCGGGCAAACACCGGTAATATTTAAGCTTCTTCTCCTTTTTTGGGTTTTCTCTAGAAACCCGAGTTTTAAATCGTTCGATCTTTTTAGATCTATGACAGATCTAAGCCTTTTTTAATATGTTTTCCATGAAAAATCTTTATTTTTTAAAACGATTTCCTCACTCTGAAGTGAGGATTTCTTGACCCCCTTTTTAAAACGATTTTTCTTCTAATTCTTGGTGATTTCTACTGAGTTTGGAGCGATTCTCTTATATTTCCTTGTTGTCTGAGTTATTATGCTAAAAAGCCCTATTTTCTAGTCCATCTTTGATTATGTGTTTATTTGTGCTCGTCTCTTATGAAACTATCTATGTATTCTCTGAGTTCTATGCGTTAAATTTGTTGTTAGGGTTTCCAACCTTCTACTGTTTCTATGATTTCTTGCTTAGGGTTCTCTGATTTTCGTGCCTTTTGTGTTTAATAGGTCTGATTATTCATTGCTTACCAAATATTCTGTTGATTCTGTGCATTTTTTCGAATCCATAATTTTGTATATGTTTTCCTTAGAAGTTTTTCACTGATTTTGAATCACTTCCTTATTTGTGAGATGCTTTCCTTAATTAGAACTAATTCCTTGTGATTTTAATCCCATCTGTGATTCTTTGACTAATTTTCAGAATTAATTTATATTTTTTACCATATTTATGCTAATAAACATACTTTCAAATATTCAGTATATATTTTCCTTACTTGAAATATTATGTATTTGGCCTTTATTACATGTTACATGCTTTACTACTCTTATTATGGTAGAGTCAGTAGTCTAAGAAATTCTTTCCTTATATGATATAACTTGTACCCATTTGAATCATGACTCAATAATTAAAAGGAGTTCGGTCCTGTGATTGATTCCAATTGGTACTGTTTCTATAATTATGTTAAGTCAGCACTTGTTACCTTATTCTCTACTTGTTTTCAAAACTATAAATACTTTAGCATAAACGCGAACAAAGAGACACACAAGCAGACTCATTGCTCTCTCTTACTTTCCTACACATTCTCTATTGTTTCTCTTATTGACTACTGGCTACTCAGTCGGCTGAAAGCCAAGATTGAGTAATTTGTTACTCTACTATTCTATTGCTCTATACATTGCTTCTCTCTTGCTCTGCACACTACTGGCCTATTGCTCTACTTCCCTGCACACTACTGTTCTATTCTCTCACTCTTAACTGGTATGTCTTTTATTTGATTTACAGTGTCCAAAACAACATGTTTTTATTCGTATTACACTTTCTCTTATTTATTTTATGCTTATACTTATAGTTCTGTTGTTTACCTTGCAATTAGCATGCCTCTTTGCTAGTTCATTGATGTGATTACCCTTCCCTTATTTCAGCATGTCTACTGCTTCCCTTACTTGTTTACTACAATTCTGCCTTACTCCCTAACCCCCATTACATTATCAGCATGTATTCCTGACCCTTCTAGCTACCAAGTAATCCTGAACCCCTTCCATGAACTTGATGTGTGAACCTATTTGGCATCCCCCAATCTAATGTTGTTAAGCTCCTGGCATAAACACTTTGTGATGAAATGTGTTATGACTGTTTAAGTCCTGAAATGCTTTCTCTGATTTCTACCTATGTGCAAATATGCTCTTACATGTGGACTACTTATCCCCATTTCCCCTTTCCCCTGTTTGTGTTTGCTTCCCTGAACAATGTGCGCTATTTTGGTTTTGAGATTGTCCTACTCACCTTCTTCCAAAATTGTTAAACTCTTCTATTTTTTCTTTCAAGAACTGATTCTAGATAGATCATTTTCAAATTGTTTTTCTCAACTCAGTTCCTTTAAAACTATATCAAGTACTCTCATATACTCTTAGAAGTCTAGGTTCTGCCCCTTTAGTGTGTGACTTCTTTGGGACCCCGTGAGCTCCCTATGAACTCTGACACACTAAGGATGACCCTTCCACACTACACTTACTCAAATTTGGTTATGACTCTGGGTGTGAGCACTGCCCGGGATCCCTTGAGATCCTTAGGGAACTCTGACACACCTGGATCATGTGAAAGGTTGTGAACCAATGACATTGAGGCATTTTGGAGATCCTGGGCCTATAAGTAGGCTCCCTATAGTATAACTTCTAATTTTCTTATTTTTAATTTGGGCACAATAGTATGTAATAATATTTGTAAACAACTCCGGGGCTGGATACTGAAAAGGGAAGGGCAATATGAATGTTGTAGTTTATTAAAGGGTATATACCATCCTCCTAGATTTACATTCCCTATCTATGTACTAGGATTCATGCTTAGGACTGATGTATGCAAGCATATCATGCATTTCATATCCTTCTCTTTAGGTCCATATTTACTGTTTTAGCATCTCATTTGGTATTATCGTTAGTCACTTAGAAAATCATGCTCTAGGATTAAAACCTGCTATTCATGTAAACCATGTCTAATATTTCTGTAATATTGTAGTACACTTAGAAATCCTGCTTAGGATAAAAATGCGATAATAAACAGGTCATACTCATACTCGCCTCATATTTTGAAAGCATGTCCAAATTTTGTAACTTTATGCATTTAGAAAATCCTCCCTAGGAATTTTGCATACAACTCATTCTGCATATGCATATTTGATATCTCGTTCTATATCTTGGTTAAATACTGATGCATGGAAAAAGGACTAAAATTGTTTTACCATAAACAATTGGTAGTAATTCTGCATTTTGTACGCATCTAGGTACAACGTGTTTAGGCAAAACAATTCAAACAATTTCTTTAATAAATCTGGATAACTACTGAGCATTCTCCCACGCCTAGGCAAGCCTTAGGTAATTAAGGTCGTTAAAACTGGAAATATGCCCTTTTCTATGTACACTGCCTAAATATCCACAGGTTTAAAATCAGTAGGCAAAATTGATTAAGACTTCCACTCTGAGTTATGAAACAAATCTGCCCCTTTGTTATTATCACTTAGATACCATGCTTTAGGATCTGAATTAAAATCTAAGACCTTAATTGTGTTTGAGTCATGCAGCTTATTTGGATTATCTGTGGAGGTGCCTGAGCCTTTCTTTGTTTATATGTTTATCCCCCTAATTGCAGTATTATATATTTTTGATTGTCGCCTTAGAATTTTGTCCTTTGAAACTATAAAGCCGCATACCCCTTCCCTGTAGGATTAGTAGTCCAAATACCTCCGGGACTGATAGGATTAGGACGGTAGTAGCATGCAATAAGTAACGAGACTATTCCGCACTTTAATACCTTAACAAGGTGGGAAAGGGTAGATATGGATATGATGACCACACGATAACACCACGTGTATAAGTGGTTACCAGGTGTTGTGTGGGGTGATCCATATTATTTATAAACCTAAGACCCCCTCCCCTTTACTTGTTTATTTTATTCAGAATTTCAAAACTACTTTTTCTTAAATTTCAGCTTCTTTTCTTTAATTGCCTTTAACTTCAATTACTTGCAACAATTATGGAAAACCCTCCCTCATATTTGTAACTCTTACTTGTCTATTTATTGTTTGTACTTAAAGTCACAATTATAGTATGTCCGGGAACCACACTAGTGGATCTCGAGGGGTTCCTAACACCTTCCCCTCGGGATAATTTCAAGCCTTTACCCAATCTCTGGTTTTCTAAATTAAAGTTATTCTTAGTGTCCTAATGCAATTATTCATTAGGTAGCGGCTCTTCAATTCAAAACCAATTCTCAAAAGGGAACGAGTTGTCCTCCCAAATGTCATAAAACCAATTTCGCGAGAAAAAGGGGGCATCGACAGACAAGTTTCCTTAACTTTTCAACATGTAAGTGAAAGTTCAGAACTAACTGTCCTTAATTTTTGAACTTGGAATTCAAAGTTAAGGACCAAGTGTCCTTAACTTTGCAACATGAAACTATAAGTTAAGGATTGCATGTCCTTAACTTTTAAACCTGAAACTTGAAGTTAAGGACCAAGTGTGACGACCCAATCGTTCGTCTTGAGAATTAACACCCCGATCCCCTATTAACTGCTTCCCCTAAGTTCATTTATGCTATTTTGGTTTGTCGGGACGTTCGGTGTTGGGTTTCAATAAGTTTTGGGACACTTAGTCCCTAAATGAGAGCTTAAGTGTTGAAAAATGGTATGTAATCGTAACAGTGTGAAGACGACCTCAGAATGGAAATCTGATGGTTCTGTTAGCTCTGTTAGGTGATTTTGGGGTTGGGAGCGTGTTCGGAATGTATTTTGGAAGTCCGTAGCTTATTTAGGCTTGAAATACCGAAGTTTGAATTTTTGAAGTTTCCGGTCTGATAGCGAGTTTTTGATCCGAGGGTCGGATTGAATTCCAAAAGTTTCAATAGCTCCATCATGTCATTTGGGATGTGTGTACAAAATTTCAGGTCATTCGGACGAGTTTTGGTTAGGTTTTTGATCGAAAGTGTATTTTGTTAAACTTTGAAGTTCTTAGGCTCAAAGCCTTGTTTAATTCGAGTTTCCGGCATTGTTTTAGGTTGTTTAAGGATTGGTACAAGTTTGAATGAGGTATTATGTGTTATTTATGCTTATGGTTGAGGTCCCAGGGGCCTCGGGATGATTTCGGATGGTTAACGGAAGGATTTTGGAAGTTTGGAAATATCAGTCTTTGCTGCTTCTGTATTTTCGCATCTGCGGCTTGGGAACTGCAGATGCGGCTCCGCAGAAGCAGCTAAATGGTCGCAGAAGCGGCTTTGCCCATTTCCCTCAGAAACTGCAGAAGCGGTTCTTTTCCTGCAGAAGCGGCTTAGCCATAGCAGAAGCGGAGCCCAGTTGTCCACTAGTTTCTGCAGAAGCGGAATGTCTCTCGCAGATGCAGTTTCACACCTGCGACTCCTTTATCGCAGATGCGGTCACTGGCCATTTAACTTAAAACCACAGGAGCGGCTTATTTTTGGCAAAAGCGGGACCGCAGATGCAGTCCCTTGTCCGCAGAAGCGGAAATCCCTGTTCAGATATAGGAATTTCGAGGGTTAGTTTTCAAAAGTTAAAAAAATCAAATTGAGCTCGGGGAAGGGCGATTTTGAGAGGGTTTTGAAGAGGAGATTATTGGATAATGTTTCTTTAATCCCTTATAGTTATATTTCATCATTATGTAGTTAAATCCATTATTAAAATTCGAATTGAGGATAAAACAAATTGGAAAAATTGGGTAAAACTTCTTAGGCCGAAATTCTGAGTTTTGAGCGGGTTTTTGGTATCCGATTTGGGAGATTTTTATATGGTTAGACTCGTGAGAGTATGAGGGTTCCGAAAATGTAAAAATTATTAGATTTAGAGATGTTGGCCTGAAGGGAATTTTGGTAATTTTACCTAATTTCACGCTGTAGCTTTGAATTAAATAGTGAAACTAGTTGTTTGTGATGTTATTTACGATAAGTAATTGAATTGAATATATTTGGGACATTTAGAGTCAGATACTCATGGCAAAGGCGTGGTTTCTGGTTGATTTTTGTACCTGTTCGAGGTAAGTGGCTTGTCTAACCTTGTGTGGGGGACCTTTCCCCTTAGGATTTGTTATTTGGTATTTTGAGTGCCTTGTACACGAGGTGACGAGCGCGTACTTGAGCCAATTATTGAAAATCCAATTTTTTTACTTAAGATATTGAGATTGAGTTTCTTTCATATTTGCTTTATTCTACTTGCAATTATAACCTGTGCTAGATTAGGAAAGCATGTTTAGTTGATTTAGATTTCCTAATTGCTTAAGTTGCCTTGACTGTACTATGTGAAGCATGCTAGGCCAGTACTACCTGTTGCTTATCTTTTGTACTTTATTTCTGTGTATCTTCTAGTTTTGATTGCGCATTTATATTGGGACTACGGATGTGGGATTCCGTTAGCTCCCCCGTGTTTGTTTACTTTGGGACTACGGGTTCGATTCCCGGTAGATCCCCCAACACTTTTACTTTGGGACCGCGGGTTATATTCCCAATAGATCCCTCCCTGCACTTTTACTTTGGGACTGCGGGTTAGATTCCCGATAGATCCTCCTGTATATTGATGGTTGGACTACGGGACGGTATCCCGGGATATCCTTCGGATTTACATATGTGATGGACTATGGGACGGTATCCCAGGAGATCCACTAGACAGATGAGAAAAAGGACTACAGGACGGTACCCTGGGAGATCCTCATTGTTATCACTGGTATTGAGTTGTACACATTCCGTGTTTACTTTGTTCCTTGTGTAGTTGTTATTGCCATGTTGACCTATCTTATCTCACTGTTATGCTCATTATTACTGCCATTCCTTTCATACTGTTAATTTATTATTATATTTTACCACAGTAGAGCCCTGGCCTTCCTCGTCACTACCCAATCGAGGTTAGGCTTGGCACTTACTGAGTACCATTGTGGTGTACTTATGCCCCTTCTGCGCATGTTTTTCATGTGCGGATCCAGGTTCTTCCACTCAAGCGTACTATCATTGAGGCGGAGAGATCTAGCGGAGACTTCGAGGTATATTTGTCGTGACAGCAGACCATAAGTCTCTACTCTATTTCAGCTCTAGTAGTTACCTTATCTTTTCTTTCACTTGTTTAGATATTCTAGAGTTAGAGCAGTGTTTTACGTTTCTATTAGCCTGTGGTTCTCATGGATTTCCGGGTTTTGGGATGAGATTGTAGACTTTCGCATTCTGTATTAAGTTTTACATGTCAAGTGGCACTTATATATATCGTTTACTTTTAGATTTGATTAGTTTAATTAAATGTTTCTGCAAGCTATATTAAATTCTGCATTGTTAGGCTTACCTAGTTGTAGGAACTAGGTGCCATCACGACATGTTCATGGAGGGGGAACTAGGGTCGTGACACCAAGTGTCCTTAACTTCTGAACTTGAAATTTGAAGTTCGGGGCCTATTTTTCTTAACTTTTAAACTTGAAGCTTTAAGTTAAGGACAACATGTCCTTAAATTTTTTACCTGAAACTTGGAGTTTAGGACTAAGTGCTCGAACTTTTCAAGTTGTAACTATAAGTCCTAATCTTTATGTTCTTTTTCCTTGTTTGTAGTGTGATAATGGAAGGAGATCGTGTGTTCGAGTTTGATATTTAGAATAATTTTATGATCTATTGGAAAGGAGATTTACAGTATAAGGAAACAATCAAAACTTTTTTGTCAAACAAGCAGTGGAAGAAGTTGAGGGATAGTATTTTCGGAAACTTTTTCCGATTACAAAGTATGAAGTTCTGTGGTAAACTTATTCACTGTGTATTGCTTTCAAAATTTGTAAATAATGACCCTGATTCGATGAAATTCAAGGTTTTTGAGTGTGAAATTAAGTTTACACATGACACATTTCATATAATTATTGGTTTGAAGTGTTATTCCTCATCGGGCATCAAATTTGCATGAATAAGAGAGTAGACTTTCGAAAGTCTATTTTCCCAGAAAGGATAGAGTTGAGTTGGGTAATTTGTTTAATTTTATTACTAGTCACCCACATGGTATATCTGCATCATTTGTAGGCAGCGATAATGATGCTATGAAGTTGGCAACAATTTATTTTATTGAATCTGTTTTGATGGGGAAGCGGAAGAATAGGAATGTGTCCGAGCAGATAATGAAAATTGTAGATGATGATGAACTCTAATCTTCTTTCAACTGGGACTCTCTTTCTTATGAAACGTTATTAAAATTATTGAAGAGTTGTTTGAAGCCCAATGAGAATGAGAGTGAGAAAGAGAAAGACAAAGATAAAGACAAGGATAGCTACACTATACTTGGCTTTCCTTTTGCCTATTGTGTTTGGATTATGGAAGTAATTCCTATTTTCCAGGAAACACAATTTGTGAACTTTCGAGAATGTGGTTATCCTCAGATGTTATGTTATTCAGAAATGAAATCTCCACAGTATGATTCTTTGCTAAAAAAATACTTTTGTAATGAAAATGTAAGTTAATCTAATTACTAGCTATTTTTTTTTTGTTTATTTGTTTTAGTTCTGAAAATTTATGTTTATTTTTGTTATATAATAGTTTTATAAGTTAATCGAGGTGTCACCATATATTCCTGTTGAAGAAGATACAAAGCCTATTAGTATGGAAGATCCAATTTCTCAAGATCAAAGCTCAATGCCTTCTTCCACACAATCTGATGAAGCCATGCTTATGGAAATTGTTAAATTAGGTTTTCTGCCATGGAATAATATTAGTTTTTTATTTGATTATTTTTTTCTTACGAGAATTTTTTGTTTTTATGTTTTTTGATTTAGAGATTATCATAGAGTTTTAAAAAGGATTTGTAAGCTGAAGTTACTAGAATAAATCAGAAAATAGTTGTATCAGAAAAAAAGATTGAGAATGAAATCATGGTAATATCATTAATTTCAGTTAGTCTAAGTTCAGGACCTTGTTTCCTTAACTTTTGAAGTTAAAACTATAACTTAAGTACTGCATGTCCTTAACTTTGAACTTAATACTTGAAGTTTAGGACCAAGTGTCCTTAACTTTTGAACTTAAAACTATAAGTTAAGGACTGCCTGTCCTTAACTTTCGAACTTAAAACTTGACGACCTTAACTTTTGAACTTGAAACTTGAAGTGTAGGACCAAGTATCCTTAACTTTTCAATTTAAAAGTTGAAGTTCAAGACCAAGTGTCCTTAACTTTTTAACTTGGAATTCGAAGTTAAGGACTGTATGTCCTTAAATTTTGAACTTGTTACTCTAAGTTAAGGACTGCCTGTCCTTAAATTCTTTACTTGTAATTTGAAGTTTAGCACTACCTGTCATTAACTTTTTAACTTAGTTTCTTTATCAGGATTAAATAAAAGTCTAGGATCAAAGCTTGATTCTTTATTGAAGATTTATGTGAAACCTGATGAAAGGAACATAGAGAGAGAATATAGTGTTCCAATTACTAAAGATAGAGTTGACGATCATTATTGTGGTACAGAGCCTACTGTTACAATTAACAAAGATGCAGGTGGTAATGAACGTAATGATATGGATGTGCATGCAGAAGTTCAGTATGAAAGCAATTTTAGAGATGCACATCTAGATGATGAAACTGAGAACGTCACTGATATTGGGAAAGGTTAGATATAGATTTTGAATTTTTTTTCATTGAAATTTATACTCAATAGCGTAATACATATAAACTTTTTGTGATTACAAATATTTGTAGAATCTATTGATGGAGTGGAAGTTCAAGATGTAGGAGAATGTTAAGATCAGGAAAATCCAAAAGAGACAAGAGTAACAGAAAAAATTTGTAAATGTGGATTACAATCTCAGGAGGATTTAGAAAGTCCATTGAGAACAAGAGTCAGTGAGATTATATGCAAATACTTAGAAGGAACACATGATCTGTCTACACCTCTATCATATAAAGAGAAATTTGGAGTTCAAAATTGTGTCAATCAAGGTTAGATAAAATTTTCATGATATATTGAATGTTAGTTTTAGTGAATTATTAGAATGGGTATTAATGAAGCTGCAAGGGAAGAAGCTGGAGTAGAGTATCAAGAGAAAAGTGGAGTACAATCTCAAGACCTAGAAAATACCGAAAGAATAAGCAGAAGTGAGATTGTTTCCAAATTCATAGATGGAACATGTGATCTCTCTACACCTCCCTCTTTTGCCGACAATATTGGAACCCAAGAAAATGATAGTGAAGATAATGATTTAAATGGGATAATCTTGACAATTGCAAATGGTTAGACAATGTTTTTTTTTAATTTTACACATGTTTGTTTTAATCAAAGATTTGTAACAAGTACTAATTTTGTTAACTCTTGTAAATATTTTGCAGAATCTTGTGAACTTGCAACTGAAGAACATGGAGAACACTTGCAAGATAAAGAAAATGTGCAGTTGAAAGATAAAGAAAATGATGCAAGCAATATGTTAACTGAATTGTCTGTTGAAAAAACACAAGAAGGCAGTGTGAACAAGACAGATATTGATTGTGTTCTAAATATTATATTCACAATTGAAATTTTGTCTCTTCATTTGACGACTTGCAGCAAACTAATGTGTGTGTGTATATATATATATATAGTGTTGTCGGCAGAGGAAAACAATGATGAAGCTCTTAACCAATATACGAGGAAAAGAAAGAGAGATAGTATTGGTTATGATGGTCCATCATTTTCTATTCTTACTCCTACTCCTCCAAGTACATAAATGAACATTGATGGGGGTTTGTCTATGGAGGTTGAAGTAAATCTTAAAGAAGAGCTTGGTCGAGGTAAAAAGAACAAGAAGCTTAGTTGGCATTTGAAATCTCCTTTTGATCAGGAAAGAAAAACAGAAACATCTATCGCACACAATGAAAATACTCCCAAGAGTTCAAGCTGGATAAAATCAGCATATATTCGTAGGTGTATTTTTCATTATGCCACAGATGATGCAAAATTATTGAAGAAATTTATTATGTGATTAGGCAAGGAGAAAAAGAGAGGTCGCAAAAAAGAGTAAGTCCCTTAATGTATTTTATTATTTGTTAATTGCTTAAATTCGTGTCCTTAACTTGTAATTTTAAATTTTAGGATTAAGTGTATTGATATTGAAATTGCTAAAGTGTCCTTAACTTTTCAATTTGAAAATCAAAGTTAAGGAGCAAGTGTCCTTAACTTTTCAACTTGGAAATCAAAGTTCAGGACCAAGTGTCCTGAACTTTTGAACTTGTAAGTCAAAGTTCAGGACCATGTGTCCTTAACTTTCGAACCTGTAATTCAAACCAAAGGATTGTCTGTCCTTAACGTTTGAACGTGGAAGTCAAACTTAAGGACTCCTGTCTTTAACTTTTTGAACTTGAAAATCAAATTTAAGGACAGACAGTCCTTAAGTTTTGAACTTTGAACTCAAAGTTAAGGACAAAGTGTCCTGAACTTTTGAACTTGAAACTCAAACTTTAGGACCAAGTGTCCTTAGCTTTTGAACCTGTAATTCAAATTTAAGGGCTGCCTGTCCTTAACTTTTCAACTTGAAAGGCTAAGTTCAGGACTAACTTCTAACTTTGATATTTTCAATTTTTAGGGGACAAACTGATATATATGCTGATGATAATGGTGTGAGAAAGAATCCATACAAATTGTATCATCAAAAAATCAGTAGCAAAATGTTCTTCCTTGAGCTTTCAGGTAGTAGCTTTTTACTTGATGATAAGGTTTGATAATTCGCAAGGCATTTATTTTCTTTATTCTTAATTTATCATTTTTTAATTATTTTATGACTGATGGATTTATTTTATATTTTGCCTTATTATGAAGCATATTAACATTGACCTATATTATCTGAGAAAGAAGAAATGCTACCACCCTCGCGACCATCCTTTTCGTTGCACAACTACTGATATTCTTTTTGATAACTATATGGTGCTTGTATATAAAGATTTCAGTGAAGATGCTACTAATGACTTTTGGTGTGCTGGTGATAATCAGTTGTTTCTGACACCATATGTGTGGAGGGACAGTCGTAGATATGGAATTGCTTGAACAGAGGTTGACAAAATCTTTTTTCCATGTCGACTTCTTTCATAAGATGATAATGATGTGACATACTTTCTTTTGGGGTTATTGGACTTGAATCAGAAAAAGATTGATGTGTACAATTACATATATAGTGAGCCATATAAGGCAGGAATGAATCACATGGAAATGTATGCACGCATGATTCCCTACTTGCTAAAGTTCTCACAATTTGACAAACATCACAAGTCTTTTGGAATTGCCTTCTGTCATGACCCAAAATCCACTAAGGGTCGTGATGGCGCCGGACACCACTGTCAGGCAAGCCAACCAAAGTACTTAATCAAATTCCCGTTTACTACTTTTAAAATCTAGGATTTTCCTTTATATTTACCAATTAAGAAGATAATTGTCTCAAATCAAATTTAAATGATAAACAGTTAATACAAAATACTTCATAACCATCCTAGAACCCGGTGTCACAAGTGCATGAGCAACTTCTAAGAAAAATTGAATAAAGTACAACAACTGTCCAGAATACAACTGGATAGAAAATAAATAGAATCCTGAGAGAGAGACTATTCTAGCTGCGGGTTGCCTCGAGGAAATTTAGCTCACCTAGTCTCCGTGTCAACCATGCAGCTACACCCACTAGGCCACTAGAGGTGCATGTGCCTGTGCAACAAAAATGCACAGAAGTGTAGTATGAGTACAAAAGCAACGTGTACTCAGTAAGTATCCCGTTTAATCTCGAAGAAGTAGAGACGAGAGGTAAACTTCGACACTTGCTAATGGTCAAATAATAAATATATTATTAAAGCGGTGATCTCACGAATTTATTAAGGACAATAGTAGATTCAAATGAATTACTAGACAGGTAAAAAGTTGCTTTTTATAAAAAGCGTCTGGATTCATAATCCTTTAATTAACAATTCTCTCAAGTTGGGAGAGCAGCTACCAATATCAATAAATATCAAGGCAAGCAATGTAAGCATGTGCAACTCTTGCCGAGGAAGTACGGCCCGATCCAAGATAAATGTAAAATGTGCACTGCCGAGGGTCGAACGGCACGAACCATAGATGCAGCTATTACCCCGCTCGCGAATCGCCCATGAGACACAGTCAAATTTAAATAAACAATCACCCTGCTCACGTATCATACATGCGATGCAGGTACACACAGAAATACATGCTCAATCAACAAATTAAGAGTTTATCGGGAAACATTTATCCAAATAAAAGCCAAATTCTCTTTTAATGATTTTTTGAGAAAATAACATTAATCCTTTTTAGAAATTCATTTTCCAATTCGATAGGATTTCAGCAGGTCATACTGTCAATAGCATTACAAATATTTCAAGTACAGTATATAGTAGCTACGCATGGACTCTCGCCATCTCGTGCATACGTAGCCCTCTACTAATATGAGCACATAACCAGTTAATTTACCCAAGGGGACAATTCCCTCATACAAGGTTAAAAAGGAGACTCACCTCGCTCCGAAGATCCATAACCGGCATTCCACGCCGTTCCAAAGACTTGAATCGATGCTTCCCAAAACTAATCAACGATTATGCAAATTCATTAATATACGATAAACTACTCATATTAATCCAATTTATAATAATTCCTAACCCCGATCGGAAAGTTGACAAAAAATGCCCTCGGGCCCACGTGCAAGAATTTCCGAAATTTTCGAAGAATAAGTTTACCCATAGCCTCACGAACTAAAATATATAGTTTTCTCTAAACTCCATACTCAAAATCTTGGCCAAATTCCAAGAATATAAATTTCTAGGTCTTTCTCCCAAAACCCCAAATTTCTACCAATTTACATGCTAAAATCCATACATAATCGATGTATTTAACTCAAGATGGATGGGATTAGCTTGCCTTATCATTGATGATGAAAAATCCCACTTGAAGCTCTCCAAAATAGCCCACACCAAATGAAAAATAGGGGCAAATGACCAAACCCCCGATTTTTAAAAGAACCACTGCCTCCTGCACTTTCCGCAACTTCGGTCCTATGACCGCTTCTGCGGTTCTGCAGGTGCGGGCCAACCTTCCGCTTCTGCGGTTTCCTCAAGGCCCCCCTTTGTCCGCTTCTATGACCTCGTCCACCGCAGGTGCGGTCCTGCTTCTACGGCCCCACGACCGCATATGTTGTCTCTTCACACCTGACCCCAAAACTTCATTTGCGCCCTCCTAGCCGCTTCTGCGGCTTCGCACCTGCGGCCAAACCCTCGCAGGTGCGGTTATACCAGATACCAGCAACTTTAACTTTTCCAAAATTCAATTTTCGATCCGTTAACCACCCAGAATCCACCCAAGCCCCCGGGACCCCAACCAATCATACCAACTAGTCCCAAAATACATTACTGACTTGCTCGTGGCCTCAAATCACATCAAACAACGCTAAAACCACAAATCGACCTCCAATCCAAGCTTTATGAACTTTAGAACTTCAAACTTTTACTCTCGATGTTTAAATCTATCAAATTACATCCGATTGGCCCCAAATTTTGCACACAAGTCATATTTTACATTACGGACCTACTACAACTTCCGGAATCGGATTCTGACTCCGATATCAAAAATTCCACTTCCGATCAGACTTCTCGAAAACCTTCAATTCTCTATCTTCAGCCAAATGACTCCAAAATGACCTACGGACCTCCGAATTCACTTTCGATCGCGCTCCCAACTCCAGAATCACCATACAAAGATACTTTTAGACTCAGAATCCCAAACGGACATTAATAACACTAAAATGAACTTCAAGCCAAACTTATGAAATTTCTTCCAAAATGCTAACTTCCACAATAGGCGCCAAAACGCTCCTGGATCATTCAAAACCCGATCCGGGCATACGCCAAAGTCCGAAATCATCATACAAACCTGCTGGAACCTTCAGATCCCGATTTCGAGGCCGTTTACTCAAAAATATGATCTTAGCTAATTCTTTTAACTTAAAGCTTTTGAAATGAGAATTTCCTCTCCAAGTCAACTCTGAACTTCCCGAAATTTAATTCTGACCACACGTACTAGTCATAATACCTGAATTGAAGCTGCTCATAGCCTCAAACTATTGAACGGCACACTAGGGCTCAAAACAATCGGTCGGGTTATTACGTCCTCTACCACTTCAACATACGTTCGTCCACGAACGTGCTAGGAATTGTGCTGGGGTTGTCTGTAATCACTGTTTAACACTTCGAGCACCTACCCGTGCTGCCACAACTCGGTTGGGCATTCTTTTTGCTTGATCACTGTGAAGATATCCCTTTTTCACTTAAGCATATAAGCCTTAGACCCCAATTCCAACATCCAAAATTTTTCGCTAGGTCTGCCCCAACATATGCCAACCGTATCAATAACTACACGCAGCACCAAAACATGACTACATACCTTAGCTGAATTCCCATCTTGCACCACTTTACTCACAGGACCACAATAGCATTCTTTGATCGAATAAGTCAAAATTCCATGAATCTGATGCTCTCATTGCACCCCATAACCTACATAGGTCTTGCTCAAATTCTTACAATACCACCATGATGGAAAAGATGTGTGGAAATTCATAACCAACTACCGAATCAACAAATCCTTGAGTCTATACTCCTAACGAGAACTATCACCTTATTCTGAACCAAATAATGGTCTTTACTCTTTAGTATACTTCATATATTCGGATTGCACTGATCCTAAGTCCAATGACCTCGTCTCACCCAGTACGAACCGCTCAGGTAATATGCCTCCCCGAACATGGTCAAAAGTCTTATGTGTTGCCCCAACGTGCCAATAGGCTACCAATTCGAATGCGATACTAAAGGAAAGTGAACTCCGAAAAGGAAATCCAATTACCCCGCTCGCGAATCATACATGAAATGCGGTCAACATAATTAAACAAACATCCTGCTTGTGATCATGAATGCAACGCGGACACACAGCTAATATAAGTTCCTCTCAGGAAAGGAGGACACAAAACATATAAAATAGATACGGGGAACTGTACTCAACATCCCACTGTTGCGGCATGAAAACCGATCCAAATAACATACCCATGGTGGGGTGCCACCCGATCCACTCATAGAATTCACATAATGAGATATATATCAAGCTAAATTGCTCATTACAACAAAATACCGAATATCGGTCACAAGCACGCTAAGTGTATAATACCATCCCTGGGGAGACATATAGTGCCATAGGCTACAAAACTTAAGCACAACTGTGGTACGACATACGATCCGAATCTCGAGAGCCCTCCTGCTCACATAACATCATCTCTACGCGAAACCTCAACATATAAGCAACTTCCCAAGTCGTCTTACAATTCACATGGCGCAATGTATCATTACATGAAATATCTGACAATGAAATAACACCCTGACTACTCCTCCATAAGGAGCGCATTACTGAAATGAACACGTCTAGCCTGATATAAAGTCCACATTCACATTGAAACCCATCCACAGACCTCAAGCTGATTCTGATCGCACCAAACTAGGTTAATAACCTTTTAAAGGTCCATAAATACTCCCATTTTCTCTCATATCACATAAGAACAACCATCATAACCGGAGTAATCATCCACAGTCTGCAACCCAATAAACCGAGAGCCCTCCAAGCATAAATTCTCATATTAACGATACCACCACGATCTTCATACTTGGTTTCATCGTCCAATCAATTAGTGACTATGTTCCACGCTTGTACAATCTTCCCGTGGAACACACCCCCACGACCTTTCATAATAGATAACAAGTCTGTATATACATACCACCGACCGCACTAATGTTGAAAAGCGATCAAGAATCCATAACCAGGATGCAAAGCCTTCTTCACAAACACCGATTTCAGGTGACGCTGAAAACAATACCAACTTACTTTAAACATCGAAACTACTTTCCTGCTCATCCGAGCTCGTGACATTCTCGTCAACACCCAACTGCAACCTTGATCCTTGCTTCAAATTCCATTCCACTCACTACACCCAACATGTCAATATTCAATAGAACACGATTCTCATCACAACCCCGGAACCACTAATGGATTAACGCTTTATCATATAAAAACCTTTCCAAAATACGCCTACACATAACAGGCCATAGCAGTAGAATACTTCTGAATAACATCAATTACGGCGGCCGACATGCCTCGCACGTATCGCCATAAATCACTTACATAATTTGCTGAAGGAACTAATTACTACCACCAATATGCCAATTCAACTATGGCTAACAAGTCTATCTCCTTCCAATTCATCCTTGATTGCCTTATAAATAATAATAACTCCATTCAATACATGACACACTCCATCCGCACTCATCCCAAGTGACCTTGAATCACGAGACCATGCTGTCTCAAATCCCTCAAACCATTTTATACCTCCCAATTGATACACTACAAGTCAAAACATCATAGAACATCCTATACCCTTTCTCATAAGTTTCTACCAAGCTTGATTCTTAACCGTACCTATAGGCTCGCAATCATTAATCACCATGCTTTGCCTTTTTGAACCTACTAAGACCGTTGCTGAGAGCCACCCGCTTTAACTTGACCCCGAATATAATCAATTCCATAAATCTCCTAGCACATGAATACCCCCTCGACGAAGCACCCGGCAGAATCACTTTCCTGGAAATCCGCATCCATGCAAGGCATGAATCCTAAATTATGTCCCAAGTCTGAGCATGAGCCAATATGGCCAATCATAGCACACCTTTAACAATTTCGTTGCCCCAGATTATCACTTATGCTCTTTTCCTGTAGCTGAAATAACTTACCTATACGCTGATAACTCGAAACCTCACAAGAAGATAACCATACAATCCAATCATAGGCGGTGGGACTCTCCCACTTAGCTTGAAGCCACCATTAAACAACTCTAAAATTCACCAGGATTCCTTATCTCTTACTAACATAACCTTGCACAATCAACTGCCAAAATTCTTGTAATCTGTTTGTAAAACCCTCTTGTTATATTCTGAATCATCAACCATATTCACACGACCGATCTCTTTGTTGTATAGCCAATAGAACCATTTTGCAGAAGCTTTACCAACCATGTGACCGTCATCCTGCTCCCTAGAGATATTTTGCCTGCGGATTCTACGTGCCGACGGCTTCCAACGCTGATGCACGGGGTGAAATCACCATGACATTAATGACCCATCCTGAGTCCAAGCTCACTCTCTAGCTGTACAAGCCCATTCACCCCTCGTGGACATCAATTAAATGTTGGGAAACATCCTTCATATTCAAAGTTAGTTTGTATCCTTCTCCATTTCCAGCAGCTCCTTTCCATTATATCAAAATCTCCTGCTGCCTAATAGCCCATACTCGAAATTAATCCGTAGGCCCAAATCACCAATCACTAAAATTCCCAAATCACTCCAAACTCTCCCACTTTGGCGAAACTCATCCCTTTAGTCGACTACTCGACCTTTGCTTCTTATACCTGGCCTTCTAGAAATTTTAACTATCACCTGACACTCCCCACATGCCCCTTCTCATCCGTTGCTGCTCAGTTGTTGCCTTAAATAAAATCTATCTTCGTGGCACTTGAACCCACAATTGCTGCTAACTTTACACCTTTCGGAAGATCATCTTCCTCATACCATTGACATTAGAAACATTGATTCAACCCTGAACTACCGCACCCTGCGATATCTGACAGTCGCATTTTCAATACTATTTTATAATAGCTTACCCCAACAGCGAATTATAGAAGATCATAACCCCGGAAAACTTAGTACATTCAATTAGAACAACGACACTCCGTCATAGAAGAAAGCTCCACCACGCTCGCAAATACCAAGTCTCATTACTCCACCAGCACACATCTGACCATTCTTAGTCTGATTGTCTTTCCCCTGCCGAGAATAAAATACTAAATCTCTACATTATACACTGAGTAAACCTCCCTTCAAGTCATTCACTGCCCCGGCATGTAGGCAAATATCCTACCATCATATGAATACTGCGAAACAATAGTTTATAGCATCATGGCAACTTGTGCCTAGCCTCAGAGCTCTCAGAAGTACCACTACTGAGCTGAAATGACAGAATATCCTTCCACAATGCAAGGATAATAGCTCAGATAACTATACAGGGACAAACACCCTGCACTGCATCGGTAGTACCATAATAATCCTTCAATTCTCGATTTATAAGAAGCGGTTCGCGTCGCACAAGATTGAATTGGAAGGAATTAAAGGCATAAGCCTCCATGGATCAAATAGCACGATGAGGAATCAAGAAGGGAAGTACTCCTAACAGTCATGCAGCCTCCCGAGGATAAGTACAGACGTCTCTGTACTATTCCGCGATACTCTACTAGACTTGCTCATGACTCGTGAGACCCTAGGAACCTGGTGCTCTGAAACCACGTTGTCACGACCCAAAATCCACTAAGGGTCGTGATGGCGCCGGACATCACTGTCAGGCAAGCCAACCAAAGTACTTAATCATATTCCCATTTACTTCTTTTGAAATCTAGGATTTTTCTTCAAATTTGCCAATTAAGAAGATAATTGTCTCAAATCAAATTTAAATGATAAACAGTTAATACAAAATACTTCATAACCATCCCAGAATCCGGTGTTACAAGTGCATGAGCAACTTTCAAGAAAAATCGAATAAAGTACAACAGTTGTCCGGAATACAATTGGAAAGAAAATAAATAGAATCCTGAGAGAGAGACTATTCTAGCTGCGGGTCGCTTCGAGGAAATACAACTCACCTAGTCTCCATGTCAAACATGCTTCTACGCCCACTAGGCCACTAGAGGTGCATGTGTTTGTGCAACAAATATGCACAGAAGTGTAGTATGAGTACAAAAATGATGTGTACTCAATAAGTATCCCTCCTAATCTCGAAGAAATATAGACGATATGGTAACTTCAACACTTACTAATGGTCAAATAATAAATATATTATTAAAGCAGTGATCTCATGAATTTATTAAGGAGAGTAGTAGATTCAAATGAATTACTATACAGGTAAAAAGTTCCTTTTTAAAAAATGCCTCTGGATTCATAATCCTTTAATTAACAATTATTTCAAGTCGGGAGAGCATCTACCAATATCAATAAATATCAAGGCAAGCTATATAAGCATGCGCAACTCATGCCGAGGTCATACGGCCCGATCCAACATAAATGTAAAATGTCCAATGTCGAGGGTCGAACGACACGAACCATAGATGCATCCATTACCCCGCTCGTGAATCACCCATGCGATACAGTCAAATTTAATTAAACAATCACCTTGCTCGCGTATCATCCATGCGATGCAGGTACACACAGAAATACATGCTCAAACAACAAATTAAGAGTTTATCGGGGAATATTTATCCAAATAAAAGCCAAATTCTCTTTTAACAATTTTTTGAGAAAATGAGGTTTAATCCTTTTTAGAAATTCATTAACCAATTCGATAGGATTTCAGCAAGTCATACTTTCAATAGCATTACAAATATTCCAAGTACAGCATGCTTTTGGGTCATAGACTACCCGGACAACAACATAATAGTAGCTACGCACGGACTCTCGTCACCTCGTGCATATGTAGCCCCCCATAAATAGGAGCACCTAACCAGTTAATTCACCTATGGGGACAATTCCCTCTTACAAGGTTAGAAAGGAGACTCACCTCGCTCCGAAGAACCATAATCGGCATTCCACGTCGTTCCGAAGACTTGAATCGATGCTAAATACTCCCAAAACTAGTAAATGATTATGCAAATTCATTAATATACGATAAACTACTCATATTAATCCAATTTATAACAATTCCTAACCTCGATCGAAAAGTTGACAAAAATGCCCTCGGGGCCACATGCCCGGATTTCCAAAAATTTTGAAGAATAAGTTTACCCATAGCCTCACGAACTCAAATATATAATTTTCTCTAAATTACATACCCAAAATCATGGCCAAATTCCAAGAATATAAATTTCTAGGTCTTTCTACCAAAACCCCAAATTTCTACCAATTTACATGCTAAAATCCATACATAATCGATGTATTTAACTCAAGATGGATGGATTAGCTTACCTTATCATTGATGATGAAAAATCCCACTTGAAGCTCTCCAAAATAGCCCACACCAAATGAAAAATAGGGGCAAATGACCAAACCCCCCATTTTTAAAAGAACCACTGCATCCAGCACTTTCCGGACCTGCAGTCCTATGACCACTTATGCGGTTTCGCAGGTGCGGGCCAACCTTCTACTTCTGCGGTTTCCTTTAGGCCCCCCTTTTTCTGCTTCTGTGACCTCGTCCACCGCAGGTGCAGTCCTGCTTCTACGGCCCCACAACCGCATATGCGGTCTCTTCACTCCTGACCCAAAATCCGTATTTGCGCCCTCCTAGCCGCTTCTACAGCTCCGAACCTACGGCTCCGCACTTGCAGCCAAGCCCTCGCAGGTGCTGTTAGACCAGATACCAACAACTTCAGCCTTTCCAAAATTCCATTTTCGATTCGTTAATCACCCGGAATCCACCCGAGTCCCCCGGGGCCCCAACCAATTATATCAACCAGTCCTAAAATACATTATAAACTTGCTCGAGGCCTCAAATCACATCAAACAACGTTAAAATCACGAATCGACCTCCAATCTAAGCTTTATGAACTTTAGAACTTCAAACTTCTACTCTCGATGTTTAAATCTATCAAATTATGTCTGATTGACCCAAATTTTGCACGCAAGTCATATTTGACATTACAGACCTACTCCAACTTTCAGAATCAGATTCCAACCCCGATATCAAAAAGTTCACTTACGATCAGACTTCTCGAAAATCTTCAATTTTCTATCTTTAGCCAAATGACTCCAAAATGACCTACGAACCTCCAAATTCACTTCCGATCATGCTCCAACTCCAGAATGACCATACGGAGTTACCCCTAGACTCGAAATCCCAAATGGACATTGATAAAACTGAAATGCACTTCAATCTAAACTTATAAAATTTCTTCCAAAATGCTAACTTACACAATATGCGCCAAAACGCTCCCGGGTCATCCAAAACCCGATCCGGGCAGACGCCCAAGTCCAAAATCATCATAAAAATATGATGGAACCTTCAGATTCTAATTTTGAGGACGTTTACTCAAAAATCCAATCTTAGCTAATTCTTTTAACTTAAGCTTCTAAAATGAAATTTTCCTCTCCAAGTCAACTCCAAACTTTCCAAAATTTAATTCCGACCACATGTACTAGTCATAATACCTGAATTGAAGCTGTTCATGGCCTCGAACTACTAAACGGCTTGCTAGGGATCAGAACGACCGGTCGGGTCATTACACCTTCAATAAATTTGATATTCAGTGGAAAAGATCACCACACCAAACAGGATCGTACGTGTTGTTATTTCTTATATTATTTATATGTACTTTAGATTTATTATTTAATTCACTGCATATCTTACATTTTTCTTAGGGCTGATTGTGGTACATTCCTGATCAAATATGTGGAGTTGTTGATGATTGAAAAGGATGTGGAGAAATTCCAACCTGAAGACATAAAAGACTTTAGAAAAGAACTTGCCGCAAATCTTTGGGCACATGGTGAGTGGAAAAGAAATTCTGGTTATGATACACGACCAGAAAATATTGGTGATGACTATGAGAGTGAAAATGAAACTTGTTGTCCGAAGGAGTTGTAGTTTACTTGTAAAGAAAGTTAGTTATGGTTGATATTTTGTATAAAATTGCTGTAAAGAATCCATATGAATTCAGAAATATTCTGTAAATTCCTCAAGAGGCACTTATATTTTGTTTGCGCAACATAATTTTTTGTCATAGCTATGCAGAATTACAATTTCAGAAGTAATATCAAGGCATCATGTTATTAATTTCTTTGTTTCTCTCAAGTGTTGATTTGTCCATTGAGCTTGTTAGTATTAGTTCATGACTAAGTGTAATTGAACTTCAAATTCAAAGTTAAGGACCAAGTGTCCTTAACTTTTGAACTTTGAACATAAAGTTAAGGACTGCTTGTCTTGAACTTTTGAACATGTAATTCAAACTTAAGGACTGCCTATCCTTAACTTTTGAACCTGCAAGTCAAACTTAAGGACTCCTAACTTTTGAACTTGAAACTAAAAGTTAAGGATAGTCAGTCCTTAACCTTTGAAATTTGAACTCAAAGTTAAGGATTGCCTGTCCTTAGCTTTTGAACGTGTCATTCAAACTTAAGTACTACATGTCCTTAACTTTTGAATCTGCATGTCAAACTTAAGGACTCCTGTCCTTAAGTTTTGAACTTTGAACTCAAAGTTAAGGACTGCCCATCATTAACTTTTGAACTTGAAACTCAAAGTTAAGGACTGCATGTCCTTAACTTTTGAACCTGCATGTCAAACTTAAGGACTCATGTCCTTAAGTTTTGAATTTTTGAGCTCAAAGTTAAGGACTGTCTATCCTTAACTTTTGAACTTGAAACTCAAAGTTTAGGACTTCCTGTCCTTAACTTTTGAACCTGCAAGTCAAACTTAAGGACTCATGTCCTTAACTTTTAAACTTTGAACTCAAAAGAAACAAAAAGAACGTAAGCAGAAAGAAATTTTGAAAATTTAGGCATCTGCTCAAATAAGAATAATCTAAATGAATCCAATTTATAGCAAAAACTTAAAAGAGTCGATAAACATAAATGGATATATCTACTATTCTCTATGCTCTATTGAAAATGGATGGACTGCCGGAGAGTATATACAAGCTATTCTATTATGATCAATTCTTCTGTGACGACCACATTTGAATGTTATTTTTGATGACTCGGTAGCTGAAATATGCTTTTTCTTCTGCCTTCTACCTGGTGGCACTCTGAAATCTGGAGTTTTAACAATTTATGACTTAATACTCTCTGGTACAATCCAAGAATCAGTATATCCTACAGGATGTATTTGTCTTTCATATGTTTTCAACCAAGATTCCTTTAAGTACCAGTGCGAGCAAAAGTTAGACTTCTTGATGTTTCTCTTCTCGATAGCTGCAATTGCATGTATACATGGTAATTCATCAAAATGAAACTGAAAACGATCACATGTTCTTTTGTTTAAGTCCACCAAGAAAGTTATTCCTTCTTCTTCAACTCTACCACGCCATTAATCAACAGGGAAGACCTTCAATGTTGAAAAATTATAAGTTAGTACATTATGTTAAATTATATCAAAATCATAAGCTAAACATAGAACATAATACTTACATTCAAAGTAAATGTTAAATCTATTTTTGTCTTCAATTCCTCCTCTACCCAACAAGAAACATCATAAAAAGTTCCTTCTTGTTCATTTCTTCTTTCATAAAACCATCGTTATAGCTTCACTTGAATGAAATTCATCATTCTTAATATAGGTAGCTCCCTTACTTCTAATAGGATAAAATTTATTGACTCAACTATGTTTGTTGTGAGCATGTCATATCTTCATTGTGGACTGCAAGAACGTGCCCACCTTTCCGGTGGTTCTTCCATCAAGTACTCATAAGTCTTCTTATCTACTTTTGCTATATCTGACATGTATAGATCAAATTCTTTGCACCTGTATACTTTTGCAGCACTTTGAAAAAGTTTTATGACCTCACTTTTCACCTTCCTTCGCTTTAGGTTCTGCTCCAAATGATAGATGCAAATGCCATGATGGCTTTCAGGATATACCTTTGCAATGCCATATGCAATAGCTTGATTCTTGTCTGATAAAAAAATTAAATTCTCACGGCTCCCAATTGCATTGTGAAGTTGACTAAAGTACCACTCATAGAAATTGTTATTTTCAGATTCTGCTATTCCAAAGGCTAGTGGAAAATTTTGGTTATTTGCATCCTTTGAAACTGAAATCATTAAAACACCATGAAATTTTGACTTCAAAAAAGTTGCATCAACTGCAATCACTGATCTACAATGATTCTAACCAGATATTGATGATCCATATGCATTAAATATATAAAGAAGCCTGAAAATATAATATAAAACAAGGTTAACAGAAGTTAAGGATATGTAGTCCTGACTTCAGATTACAAGGTTAAGTCAGTCCTTAACTTAGAGTTACAAGTTATAAAGTTAAGGACATGTAGTCCTTAACTTTGAGTTCAAAGTTCAAAAGTTAAGAACATACAGTCCTTAACTTTGAATTACAAGTTCAAAAGTTAAGGACAGTCAGTCTTGAACTTCTGGTTACAACTCAAAAGTTAACTGGTTGAAGACGGCATGTCCTAAATTTTATAAAACATACTAATAAACTTTTTTTTTATTGTTTACCTGTTGTTGTCGTCTATCTTTATGTTAGTATATATTCCCGAGTTTTTACTTTTCATCATATATAAGTATGAAGACAATAATTCATAATTCTCTTCCAGAGTTCCCCTTATTAAAGCGAAAGCAAGTTGAATAGCACGCCACACCTTTTGATACCCAATGTCTAGTCTATGCAATTTTTGCATCTCTGCCATGACAAAAGCTGGTGTAACTTCAAACCTTGGGTCTCGAAGATTGTCGATAATATAACCACTAATCAACTTTGAAGTTTCATGTCTTTGATCAGCTTTCATAGTGTTAACAGAGCAGTCATGCTTTTTCTCAATCTTTACTATCTTAAATAGTGTTGAATCTTTAATTCTGAAAGCACGCACACACCACCCACACCTATCATCATTGAATTTCAACAAATATCTTGTTGAGCTTGTTCTATCAACCTTGAATTCAAAATGTCCTTTAATTGCTATATTCGAAAAATAGTTAATTATACTCTTCTTTTTGTCAAATACTGATCCCACTTTTATTTTATCCAACGACACATTTTCTCTTAATATCTTAGTTGGGGATTCTTTTTGTTTCAAATTTGATCTTCGTCTAGGTAGTTGAGTAGAGGTTTTTTCAGCAACTTCTTCGATTACTGGTCCACTCTCTAAGACTTGAATACCCAAAGCTTGTTCGTTGTCAATCTCTATAATGCTTTGTCCTTCTACTTGAATAGAATCAAATGTTTGAAGCACCTCTTCAGTTATTGGTTGAGCTTCAACCATATCTATTTCCATTATCTGTTGGCATTTGTTTTGATTATCATGTTGAGTTTCTCTGTTGACATGTATTTGAAGCACCTCTTCAATTATTGGTTGAGCTTCAACAATATCTATTTCCATTATTTGTTGGCATTTGTTTTTATTGTCATGTTGAGTTTCTTTGTTGACATGTTCATTGCTTGTTGATCCCAAAACTCTTTCCGCATCTTCAGCAATGAAATGACTGCCCTTGAAGAGTGAATCAGTTTTTAGTAACTCTATACATGTGTGAAGATCTAAATCTTTGGATACAAGTATTCCCTTGCTTGTTCCAAGGTTGATATCAAACCATATCACTGCTTCAAACTTGTCTCTATCCAATTCAATAATTTTAAAGATCTATTAAATGAAATCTTGAAATCGAATTACGTCATGTAGTAGAACAAGCTTTGTTTGATGATCAAGATATTTATAGTCTTCAGTCCATCTACCATTAAAAGTAACTATAATGCATTTTGTTTCCATCCTGAAAGTCAAGAGAATGGGAAACTCAGGACATATTTTATGATGCAATCCTTCTATAATTAAGAACATGTACTGTAAGTTCAAGTCCAAGTTAAGGACCAAGTGCCCTTAACATTTGAACTTGGAATTCAAAGTTAAGGACTGCATGTCCTTAACTTTTGAACCTGCGAGTCAAACTTAAGGACTCATGTCCTTAACTTTTGAACTTGAAACCCAAAGTTAAGGACTACTTGTCCTTAACTTTTTAACTTATAACTGTAAGTTAAGGACCAACTGTCCTTAAATATTGAACATGTAAGTCAAAGTTCAGGACCAAGTGTCCTGAACTTTTCAACTTGAAACTCAAACTTCAGGGCCAAGTGTCCTCAACTTTTTCAAAACAATTTGTAAAACTATGACAGTATGTCCTTAATATATAGAATAACATTAACAAAGTTAAGGACATTGTGTCCTTAACTTTTTCAATTCAATTTGCAAAATCAGGACACTATGTCCTTAATATTATGTGCTCAATTTTTGTAGAATTAACCTGTAATTCAAACTTAAAGACTGCATGTCCTTAGCTTTTGAACCTGCAAGTCAAACTTAAGGACTCCTATCCTTAACTTTTGAACTTGAAACCCAAAGTTAAGGATCAAGTGTCCTTAACTTTTGAACTTGAAACTTGAAGTTAGGGACTACCTGTCCTTAACTTTTTAACTAATAACTGTAAGTTAAGGACCAATTGTCCTTAAATATTGAAGATGTAAGTCAAAGTTCAAGACCAAGTGTACTGGACTATTCAACTTGAAACTCAAACTTCAGGACCCAGTGTCCTTAACTTTTTCAAAACAATTTGCAAAACTATGACAGTATGTCCTTAATATACAGAAGAACATCAACAAATTTAAGGA
The DNA here is from genome assembly GCA_026770625.1 of Nicotiana glauca. Classification (NCBI taxonomy): domain Eukaryota; kingdom Viridiplantae; phylum Streptophyta; class Magnoliopsida; order Solanales; family Solanaceae; genus Nicotiana; species Nicotiana glauca. The sequence continues at coordinate 47,159 of MU697890.1, forward strand.
CATTGTGTAACACCCCGTAAATTCGGCTTAGGTGTGAATGTGGTAAATGAGTGGTAAGGTTATATTTTGAACATGTGAAGTCCCAACAGGATGATTGTGGGTAAAATAGTTGTTTCAAAAATCAAGATGGAAAGAGAGGTGCATAAGATTTGACAAAATCGACTAAGTTGCAGAAGGTCTGTCTTCCATCAAGTTTTAGTAAAAATGTTTAACGAATTAGGGAAAATGCAAAGCATGAAAGTTGTACCTCTTTGAAATTTTTTAACAACGATATATTATGTAGCCCGAACGGATCTCTGTGCAAAAGGTTATGTGTATTTTTCGTAACAGTACGCGTATGCGCGAACACTAGAGCGAACAAGCCTCCAGGTGCACGAACTCGCGCGCGGGAGGCAGTGTTACTGCCGTTGAGCGCGAACTCTAGCGCGTACAAGCCTCCAGGTGCGCGAACTCGCGAGTGGGGGGTCGTTTTAAAGCTATATTTCGTCCCCCACAGCCCCAAAACATAAAAACTTGCTCTAGAAAAGGGAACTCTCAAAACCTAACTCCTTAAGGGTCCTTCCACCACCCAAGGTAAGTTCTAATGGTGATTCTAAATTAATTTCAATTTCCCAACATCTTATTAACATGGGTAAACCCTCCATATCATCAGATAGTCGATTGGATCATCGTTGTTGAGAGAAGGAACCCTAAAACTCAAATTCAAGGAGATTGAACGTCAAAAAGGTAATATCTTCACCCTCTAATTGATTTTAGCATTGGTTTGATGATTATAAACCCTAGTGCATGAGATATGAGTTGATGGGTTTGATAGAAAAGCATGAACGATTATAGGGTTGGGGTGTTAAGTTGTGACGACCCAAAGGGTCATCACCGAATTTCTCTCTTTTTCCGCGCTTCCGAGGCCTTGAAAACCTCACTTTTAGTTGCCTCGATTTGCGTGTGCAGTCCATGCACGTAGCCGGAAATATTATATGTTAAATTCTGTGAAAAGTTTCAAAATGTGGCTTTAAAATGATTAAAGTTGACTTCGGTCAACATTTTTGGTAAACGGACCCGGACCCGTAATTTGACGGTCCCGGAGGGTCAGTAGAAAAATATGGGACTCGAGCATGTGCCCGGAAATCCGAGGTCTAGAACCCAAGGAAAAGAATTTTTCTGTGAAATTATTTTTCTTGAATTATTAAGGAAAACGGAAATAAAAATTTATTAAAAGACTATGGTATCGGGCGTGTATTTGTTAAGCGCTTTCTGTAAAGTTTGGTCAAAATCGGACGTCATTTGACGTGTTTCGGACCGAAATATCTAAAATTTGATGTTTAGGAAGTTTGATGAAAAAGTGTTGATTTTGAGGTTTGATTCCTCGTTTATGATGTTATTTTGGCGATTTGATCGCACGGTTAAGTTTGTAGGATATTGTTATGTTAGTTTGTATGATTGGTTAGGAGCCCCGAGGGCTCAGGAGTGTTTTCGGAGGTGTTCGGGGTGTTTTTAAACTTAGAATGGTAGCAGATTTTTCTGCAATTTTGCCCAGATAATTGCTTCTTCGCGTTCGCATCACCCAGCTCACGTTCGCGTACCAGTGGGCCTTCCCTTCTTCACATTCACGTACAAGTACCCGCGTTTGCGTAGCCTTGGTTTCCCCTTCACAGCATTCGCAAGCCCCCACTCGCGTTCGCGTACAAGCAAATCCCGGACCCTGCCCCATCCCTTCCCACGAACGCGAAGGGCATTTTTGCCCAGTGATTTTTAAAGCTCAAAAACATACCAGTGACTGGATTATTCCCAAATTTCACACGAGCTCTTCTTCTCCACAGCCCCTAGGTAACTTTAAGAGCAATTCTTCACCAAAGCTTCTGGGGTAAGTATTATTCAACTCATTTTCTTCATTTTCTATCATCATTTATTAAATTCCTAGACCTAAATCATGAAATCAAAGTAGAAATTAAGGGTTTTGGGAATTTTGGGTGATTAAACCTCAATTTAGGGTCGAATCTTAAAACAAATTGC
>MU697890.1:49672-59763 GCA_026770625.1 Nicotiana glauca
TTTGAGTATATTGATTATCTCCCTTGCCGGGATGTGAGAATTATTGTTGTTGCTCCCTTGCCGGGATTTAGCTATTTAATTGTGTTTTTCGCTTGCTGGGACATTTCATATTATTTGTTTATCCCCTCGCCCCGTTTGGTTGTGATTATTGTTTGGGTGAGGAAGAGTGATAATGCACGAAGGGTCATTCCGTGCCATGTTTTTATTATATTTTCACGAAGGGTCATTCCGTGCCATGTTTTGATTATATTTGCACGAAGGGTCATTCCGTGCCATATTTTGATTATTTTTGCACGAAGGGTCATTGCGTGCCATGTATTGATTATATTTGCACGAAGGGTCATTCCATGCCATGTTTTGATTATTTATGCATGAAGGGACATTTCGTGCTCTGATTTGATTATAATTGCACGAAGGATCATTCTGTGCCATGATATGAGAGTTATGTGAAGGAAAGCACGAAGGGTGATGTCGTGCACTTTATTTGATTGCTTTTGGTGAGAATGAGGGTAAAAGCACGAAGGTTGATGTCGTGCAACTGTTGATTTCATGCTCTCATTAATTATTGTTATTGCTTTGTTTCATACTTAAATTGTTGAATTTATATCCGGACCGTACTTCCCCATAGTATGCTTCCCTCCCTCTTAACTGTTTAATTTATGTATTCTTTCTTTTTGTCGCATATATATACATTGAACTGCACAGGTTGATTTGGTAGGCCTGTCTAGCATCGTCACTACTTCGTCGGGGTTAGGCCAGGCACTTACCAACATGGGGTCGGTTGTGCTGATGCTACACTTCTATGCTTTTTTGCACAGATCACGATACCGGAGCAGCTTTTGGACCACAGCAGTAGGATATTGACCGGGAGCTGACTTCAGTCCAGGGACTTACGAGGTAGCCTAGCTGGCGTTCACAGGTCGAAGTTCCTTTCAATGTTTTCAATTTGTTTTCATTGTACCGAGACAGACATTTATGTATTTCTATTTAGACTTGTTTGTAGCACTCTTTAATAGTTCGTGAGATAGCGACTCTAGTCTTGGGTAGAGAAATATTAAACTTTCGCATTTTGGGTTTTTAGTTATTTATGTTTTAAAGACTTTCGCTTTTAGTTAAATGACTCGTTAATATTATTATTGTTGGGTTGTTATCGGAAAATATTTAAATGTTTGGCTTGCCTAGCTCCGATAGTAGGCGTCATCACAACTCCCGATGGTGGGAAATTCGGGTCGTGACAAGTTGGTATCAGAGCTCTAGGTTATATAGGTCTCGCTACTCATGGACAAACTTGGTAGAGTCTGAGGGATCGGTACAGAGACGTCAGTATTTATCCCAGAGGCTATGGAGTTAGGAAAAGTTTCACTTTTGTTCTTTCTTGTCGTGCAATTCTGTTTCTCAAATACTGATTGTCTTTCCACTCTGTTCTTTCACAGATGGCGAGAACACGTGCTTCCTCTTCTACCGCGCAGCAGCCTGAGCCCCCAGCAGTAGCTCCTACGAGGGGCAGAGGCCGAGGCTATGCCAGAGGCCGAGGTAGGGGCAGAGCTCAACCCTGGGCAGCAGTTCCAGAGGTGGAGCCTCATATTAAATATGATGAGGAGGTTCCAGCCCCAGCAGCTCTGCTGGGCCCAGCTCAGGTCCTAGGAGGGGCCATGGTCACCCCAGATCTTCAGGACGCTTTAGTCATATTGGCAGGCTTTATGTAGAGCGTCATTAGAGCGGGTTTGCTTCCAGTAGCACCAGCCACTTCTCAGGCTGGAGGAGGGGTTCAGACTCCTGCTACATGTACTCCGGAGCAGGTAGCTCCCCAGGCTCATGTCCCAATGGTTCAGCCAACTGTGGCAGCTCAGCTAGGTATTGTAGTCCATATCGGCGATGGAGCGGCGATGTCTTCGGATACTTTGTGGAGACATGATAGGTTCTCCAAGCTCTTCACCACCACATTCAGCGATGCTTCCTCAGAGGATCCACAGGATTTCTTATTCAGCTGCCATGAGATCCTTCGGACTATGGGTATTGTGGAGACTAATGGGTCGACTTTGCCACCTTTCGGCTTGCAGGATCCGCCATGACTTGGTGGAGGGACTATTACTTATCCAAACCAGCAGGGTTGCCAGCATTGACATGGGATCAGTTCGCAGAGTTGTTTTTGGAGAAGTTTCTCCCAGTCACTCAGCGGGAGGCACTTCACAGGCAGTTCGAGCACCTCCAGCAAGGCTCCATGACAGTCACCCAGTATGAGACGCGGTTCATTTATTTGGCACGCCATGCTATTGTTATACTCCCCACAGAGGGAGAGAGGGTGCGGAGTTTTATTGATGGATTGATTCAGCCGATCTGTCTCCAGATGTCTGTGGGAGCTGGTAGTGAGATTTCCTTTCAGAAGGCGAATAAGTGGCCCTTGCACGAGGAGGTGGTCATGTGTCGGATAAGAGGCCTCGTCATTCTGGTAGGTTTAGTGGTACCTCGTCTGGAGGTAGGGATTCTTATGGTAGAGGCCATTCACTGAGGCCCTTTCTGTCAGCACTCCAGGTTTCTCATCGTACTCCAGGCGGTGGTGGTTCTCATTAGCATTTTCTTATCAGCATCCCATCAGTGCACCTCCACTTCAGAGCTTTTGGTGAGGACATTCAGGTCGATAGAGCCAGTAGTCTCAGTAGCCAAGGGCTTGTTATGGTTGAGGTGACCCCGATCACATTGTCATATTTTGCCCTCGAGCCTCGGGTAGCTCCCAACAGCAGGGTCCTCGCCCCCTGATTCAGGCACCAGGTGATCCATAGCTCGCCCAGCCAGCTAGAGGCGGGGGTAGGGATCATAGAGGTGGAGGTAGAGACCGTAGAGGTGAAGCTCGGACCGGCAGAGGTAGAGGTCAGCCACTAGCCGATCATCCAAGAGACATGGTTCAGGGATGTGGGGCCCAACCCCGGTGTTATGCTTTGCTAGACAAGCCAGAGGCTGAGTCTTCAGATGCTGTTATTACATGTACTATTCTGGTCTGTGATAGGGATGCTTCAGTGCTATTTAACCCAAGTTCTACGTATTCATATGCGTCGTCTTATTTTGCACCCTACCTGGCAATGCCTAGTGATGCTTTGGGTATCCCTGTTTATGTATCTACATCGGTGGGTGATTCTATAGTGGTCGACCGAGTTCATTATTCCTGTGTGGTGGTGTTTGAGGGTCTTGAGACCCGTGTTGATTTATTACTCTTAGACATGGTGGATTTCGACGTCATATTAGGGATGGATTGGTTGTCCCCGTATCATGCTATCTTGGATTGTCACGCCAAGACTGTGACCTTGGNAGGGGTGTTTAGCTTATCTGGCGTATGTTCACGATTCCAGCACAGAGGTTCCTTCTATTGACTCTGTTCCTATTGTCTCGGAGTTCCCCGAGGTTTTTCCTTCAGACCTGCCGGGTATGCCGCCCGACAGGGATATTGATTTCTGTATTGATCTGGCCCCAGGCACGCAACCCATTTCCATTCTGTCGTATCGTATGGCCCTGCCAGAGTTGAAGGAGTTAAAGGACCAGTTGCAAGATTTGCTAGAGAAAGGTTTTATCAGGCCTAGTGTTTCTCCTTGGGTGTGCCGGTGTTATTTGTGAAAAAAGGATGGATCGATGAGGATGTGCATTGATTACTGGTAATTGAACAAGGTGACGATAAAGAACAAGTATCCAACTGCCGAGGATTGATGATTTGTTTGACCAGCTTCAGGGTGCAAAGGTGTTTTCACACATAGACTTGAGATCTGGCTACCATCAGCTGAGGATTAGGGCATCTGATGTCCCTAAGACAGCATTTTACACTTGGTCTGGGCATTATGAGTTTTTGGTCATATCTTTTGGGTTGACCAATGCCCCAGCATCATTTATGGAGTTGATGAACCGAGTGTTCAGACCTTACTTGGACTTATTCGTGATAGTCTTTATTGATGATATTCTGGTGTACTCCCGCAGCCAGGGGGAGCACGAGCAGCAGCTCAAAGTGGTTCTTTAGACTCTAAAGGATAGTCAGTTGTATGATAAGTTCTCGAAGTACGAGTTCTGTTTAAGTTCGGTTGCATTTCTGGGTCATGTTATATTAGCAGAGGGTATTTAGGTGGACCCGACGAAGATTGAGGCAGTCAAGAACTGGCCTCGACCAACATCAACTACTGAGATTTGGAGTTTCTTGGGGTCTGCAGGTTATTACCGCCGGTTCGTAGAGGGATTTTCATCCATAGCAGCCTCGATGACCAGGTTGACCCAGTAGGGTGCCCAGTTCAGATGGTCAGACGAGTGTAAGGAGAGCTTTCGGAAGCTCAAAACAGCTCTGACTATGGCACCGATATTGGTTTTGCCCACAGGCTCATGACCCTATACAATTTATTGTGATGCTTCCCGTATTGGGCTTGGTGCGGTATTAATGCAGGATGGCAGAGTCATTGCTTATGCTTCGAGGCAATTGAAGATCCACGAGAAGAATTATCCGGTTCATGATCTAGAGTTGGTAGGCATTGTTCATGCTTTGAAGAATTTGGAGGCATTACTTATATGGGGTGACATGTGAGGTGTACACTGATCATAAGAGTCTGTAATACTTGTTCAAGCAGAAGGAGTTGAACTTGAGGCAACGGAGGTGGTTGGAGCAATTGAAGGATTATGATGTTACTATTTTGTACCACCCGGGGAGAGACAATATGGTGGCCAATGCATTGAGTAGGAAGTCTGCTAGCATGGGTAGTCTTGCTTACATTCCGGTCAGCCAGAGACCGCTTGCTTTGGATATTCATGCCTTGGCCAATCGGTTTGTGAGGTTGGACATTTCTGAGCCTAGCAGAGTGTTAGCTTGCACGATTGCTCGTTCTTCATTATTAGAGCGTATCCATGATCGGCAGTTTGATGATCCCCATTTATGCGTCCTGAGAGACACAGTGCAGTGCGGAGGTGCCACGAAGGTGACCTTAGATAATGATGGTGCTTTGAGGTTGCAGGGGCGAGTTTGTGTGCCCAATGTCGATGGGATTCGAGAGTTGATCTTAGCGTAGGCCCATAGCTCTAGGTATTCTATTCACCTGGGCACCGCAAAGATGTACCAGGACTTGCGGCAGCATTATTGGTGGCGAAGGATGAAGAAAGATATTGTTGCATATGTGGCTAGGTGTTTGAACTGTCAGCAGGTCACGTATGAGCATCAGAGGCCTGGTGGTTTATTTCAGAGGATCGAGCTTCCCGAGTGGAAGTGGGAGAGGATTACCATCGATTTCGTTACTGGACTTCCCATGACTCGGAAGAAGTTTGATGCTATTTGGGTCATTTTTGATAGCCTGACCAAGTCAGCGCATTTTATTCCTATTGCAGCCACTTATTCATCGGAGAGGTTAGCTGAGATCTACATCCGAGAGATTGTTCGACTTTATGGGGTGCCGACATCTATCATTTCGGACCAGGGTACGCAGTTTACCTCGTGCTTCTGGAGAGCAGTTCAGCAAGAGTTGGGCACCCAGGTTCAGTTGAGCACAGCGTTCTATCCTCAGACGGTCGGCCAGTCCGAGAGGACTATTTAGATATTGAAGGATATGCTCCGAGCTTGTGTCGTTGATTTTGGAGGCTCGTGGGACCAGTTTTTGCCTTTAGCAGAGTTCGCCTACAACAACAGCTACTAGTCCAGCATTCAGATGGCTCCATATGAGGCGTTGTATGGTAGGCGATGTCGGTCTCCAGTCAGATGGTTTGAGCCAGGAGAGGCTCGGTTATTGGGTACAAATTTAGTTCAGGAAGCCTTGGATAAGGTCAAGGTCATTCAGGACAGGCTTCGTTCGGCTCAGTCACGGCAAAAGAGTTATGCGGATCGTAAGGTTCGAGATGTAGCTTTCATGGTTGGTGAGCGGGTCTTGCTCCGTATATCGCCTATGAAGGGCATGATAAGATTTGGGAAGAAGGGCAAGCTTAACCCTAGGTTCATTGGCCCATTTGAGATTCTCGATCGTGTGGGAGAGGTGGCTTACAGACTTGCCTTGTAGCCCAGCTTGTCAGCCGTGCATCCAGTGTTTCATGTGTCCATGATTCGGAGGTATCACGGCGATCCAGCCCACGTGTTAGATTTCAGCACTGTCAAGTTGGACAAGGATCTGTCTTACGAGGAGGAGCCGGTAGCTATTCTAGACCGGCAGGTTCGACAGTTGAGGTCGAAGAGTTTTCCTTCAGTGCGTGTCCAGTGGAGAGGTCAGCCTCCTGAGGCATCTACCTGGGAGTCCGAGTCCGATATGCGGAGCCATTACCCTCATCTATTTCTCGACTCAAGTATTTCTTTCTTTTGTCCGTTCGAGGACGAACGGTTGTTTTAGAGGTGGAGAATGTGACGACCCAAAGGGTCATCACCGGATTTCTCTCTTTTTTTGCACTTCCGAGGCCTTGAAAACCTTACTTTTAGTTGCTTCGATTTGCGTACACAGTCCGGGCACGTAGCCGGAAAAATTATATGTTAAATTCTGTGAAAATTTTCAAAATGTGGCTTTAAAATGATTAAAGTTGACTTCGGTTAACAGTTTTGGTAAACAGACTCGGATCCATGATTTGACCCCGAGGGTCCATAGAAAAATATGGGACTCGAGCATGTGCCTGGAGTCGAAATCCGAGGTCTAGAACCCGAGGAAAAAAAAATTTCTGTGAAATTATTTTTCTGGAATTAGTAAAGAAAATGGAAATGAAAATTTATTAAAAGACTATAGTATCGGGCGCGTATTTTGGTTACGATGCCCGGAACAAGTCTTAAATATGTGTTAAACACTTTCTATAAAGTTTGGTCGAAATCGGACGTCATTTGACGTGTTTCGGACCTAAATATCTACAATTTGAAGTTTATGAAGTTTGATGAAAAAGTGTTGATTTTGAGGTTTGATTCCTCGTTTATGATGTTATTTTGGCAATTTGATCGCACGGTTAAGTTCGTAAGATGTTGTTAAGTTAGTGTGTATGATTGGTTAGGAGCCCCGAGGGCTCGGGAGTGTTTTCAGAGGTGTTCGGGGTGTTTTTAAACTTAGAATGGTAGAAGATTTTTCTGCAATTTTGCCCAGATAATTGCTTCTTCGCCTTCGCATCACCCAGCTCGCGTTCGCGTACCAGTTGGCCTTCCCTTCTTCGCGTTCGCGTACAAGTACCCGCATTCGCGTAGCCTTGGTTTCCCCTTCACCGCGTTCGCGAGCCCCCACTCGTGTTCGCGTACAAGCAAATCCCAGACCCAGCCCCATCCTTCTATGCGTTCACGACTAGCATCTCGCGTTCCCAATGCTTTGACTCATCTACCCTTCGCGAACGCGGCCTCCTTCCCGCGAACGCGAAGGGCATTTTTGCCCAGTGATTTTTAAAGCTAAAAAACAGACCAGTGACGAGATTATTCCCAAATTTCACACGAGCTCTTCTTCTCCACAGCCCCTAGGTAACATTTAGAGCAATTCTTCACCAAAGCTTCTGAGGTAAGTATTATTCAACTCATTTTCTTCATTTTCTATCATCATTTATCAAATTCCTAGACCTAAACCATGAAATCAAAGTAGAAATTAAGGGTTTTGGGTAGAGTTAGGGTTTTGGGAATTTTGGGTGATTCAACCTCAATTTGGGGTTGAATCTTAAAACAAATTGCATATTTGAACTCGTGAGGTTATGGGTGACTAGGTTTTGGTCCGAGCCTCGTGTTTGGACCATGTGGGTCCGGTGTCGAATTTTGATATCTTTGGAAGAATGCTAGGAAGTTCATATCTAGGTTATGGGATGTTGCCATTGAGTCTTTATTGATATTATTGAATTAATTATGCCTAGATATCATTGTTTCGGAGTCAGATTGTAGAGGAAATGCGGTATTTGAGAATTGATTGCTATTCTTTGGACCGAGGTAAGTGTTTGATCTAACTTTGGCTTGAGGGAATAGGATTAGAGTCTTATTATTTGCTAATTGCTAAATGATCGAGTACAGTGTATAGGCATGATGACGAGTATCTATACATTGGTGTCTAGCATGACCGTGGGTCCTTGTATGTACTTATCCTGATATTGTTATGACTCTTCCATGTTAATTGATGAACTCCATGCAATTTGAAAAGTATGAGGACTAATTATGAATTATAAATTCTTTGGAGTGTTGGCTCGAACGATAAAAAGACTATTGAGTAAGAAATGAAAGAAATAGAAAGAGATATGATTAATCCCTTGCCGGGATGGTTTGAGTATATTGATTATCTCCCTTGTCGGGATGTGAGAATTATTGTTGTTGCTCCCTTGCCGGTGTCACACCTCCTTTTTCCTACTACACCCCCGAAGGGTGTAATAAAGGGAGTTTTTCCAATTAAAGGACAATCAAAACGGGGTTTATTAGTAAGAGTTGGAGTCGCCACTTGAGAGATTTATGGTGTCCCAAGTCACCGGTTTGAATCCCGAATTGAGGAAAAAATTGACTCTGTATTACAGTTTACGAACCAGAAATTCGAGTAAGGAATTCCGTTAACCCGGGAGAAGGTGTTAGGCATTCCCGAGTTCCGTGGTTCTAGCACGGTCGCTCAACTTTTATATTTGGCTTAAATTATCTGATTTTAACAATTATGAACATATGTGCAAATTTTAACTCTTATCCACTTTTATTATTATTAGTTTTTAACGAGAATTGCAACGTCGTAAAAACGCATCTCGAACCACGTCACATCAATGTACCCGTGGTTATTGACATATTTCGACTCCGCTGAGATTTGGGTTTAGGTCACATAAATGTGCACCCGAGTTTAAGAAGGTAAAATTATTAAACACGTGCCTAAAGAGACTAACGTGTTATTATTTTGGGGAAGGCCGTGAAGTTTACTAAACGGTCTATCCCGAAATCTAAGTATCTTAATATATACATTTATGAGGGCCCCACAGTGTGTGCGTTTTATTTGATGAGGCTCGTCTCATTTTTATTATTTTTTTAAAAAAAAAAGGCAAACCTAAGGCAACTACAATTTTTCTACTTTGCGAGGGCCATGGAAAATTCAACCAATGGCACACTTCGATTTCTAAAGGGTTTTATTATTCCAAAGTCATTATAGTCGGGTTACATGAAATACACCCCCAAATTTTAGGCACTATAACCATGTCACAGGAACCATACCCATAATCACGATGATGTATTGTGAATAATTGTAACATTTAAGTATTATTGTAATTAAAGAGATTGTCTATTACATTAAAAGGCTATCATTCAGGGAGTTTCAAAAGAAATAAATTATTCAAAAAAAAAAAGAAGATGATCAAGTATGGTGACAAGTGAACATGGGTATATTTTCGTTAAATATCACTGCTATTTGCCTCAACATTATTGAGCAAGGAATCAACTGAACTTGCAGATACTTTGGCACATGGGAGTTCACTATTACTGTGACAAAATTAACCACATGAACGCTACCACAATTACCCCAAACATACGACCCATTTGAATCAACCAAGATTAATAGAAGTATATAGGGGTATTTCAGCAAAGCTCATGAAGGAAGTAAACAGAGAAATGGTAATCTCAAATAAGCTACAATATTGCTTTTAATTGCTCATAACAGTGAATAAAACAAAACATTCCAAATACAGTCAAATAAAGATAACAGACCTCAAATTGCTAGAACTCCAGACAGAACTCAAACCTGAAACCTTGGACAACGATGAAATGAAGAACCGGACCGCAAACGGAGACTCGACGGACCCTCACCCGGACAACCTCGAACCAAAACCTCGACCTCGGGACTTCAACGACTAGCAAACTCTCATACGCTATCACTGTTTCCCACTGTATTTTCGGCGTGGACTGCTTGGGGTGCGATTGGTTGACGGGAGAGTGAGGTGACGAGCTGGAGCTAGTGCAGGTTGACGACGAGGAGGAAGATGAACTTCTGGTCGTTTGGGGTGGTTAACGTCGCTGAAGAAGAAGGCTATTCTGGTCGTTGGGGTGGTGTTGGCTGCTGTGAGCTATGAGCGGGGGCTGGGGGGTGTTTTTGACGATGGACGTTGGTGGTCGACTGAAGAAGATGGTCGTTTGGTGTGGCTAGTTGGCTATGGAGATGCTGGAGGCTAGGGTTTTTTCCTGCTTCTTCTTG
>MU697890.1:65772-78897 GCA_026770625.1 Nicotiana glauca
TTCAGTGATACCGATAGCGAACAAACTCCAAGACATATTCGCACAGCTTGGAAGTCAATCCACAATTGAGCTGCCGCAGGTTGCTGTAGTAGGGAGTCAAAGTAGTGGGAAATCAAGTGTGCTTGAGGCGCTCGTAGGTCGCGATTTCTTGCCTAGAGGTTCTGATATATGTACGAGGCGCCCTCTTGTTCTACAACTCCTTCAAACAAAGCCTAATAATCCTAATGATGCTGCTGATGAACAGGAATGGGGAGAGTTCTTGCACCATCCTGGCAAGCGTTTCTTTGATTTCAATGAAATTCGTAGGGAGATTCAGGTATACAAGACTTGTATGTTAGACTTAGAATTTAGAGGCAATGAAAATCTTGACTTCATTCTGTTGTATTGAGATTTGAAAGTTTTGATCATGACTCTTGAAACTCTAAAATTATGTGAACTTTTTATTCAATTTATTCGGTTGTGCTATTGTAGTAAAGGTGGGAGCTTTAGGTTATTGTAGTTATCTTCTGCTAAATTAACTTTGATATACCATCAAAGTTTGTGGTAGGGTGGTAAGTACCTCTCCATCCTTAAACCAGAGGTCTCGGTTTTGTGCCAGAGAGTGTTTTACCCGAAGTTGGGACTTTGTGGGTCGATTCTGGATTAGTCGGACCACAAACGCCAAAGTGGACACCTGGTTGAGAAAGGATTTTTTTTTTATTAAGTTAAACACAGGGTGCAGATAAGTCTTTACTGATTCGATTGGTTGCTCTGTGGAATGTATGTAATTTTTTTAATTTTCTTAGCATGCATATGGTCCAAAAGGAAAGTAGTTAGTTCCATTGAATATCAAATATTCTAGTCCATGTCCTAAATCCTAACTAGCCTCATATACCGAATCAACCAATATAGTAGGTTATAACTATCAAGAGCGTAACAATGTGAATGAAAGTGTTGTTCATATCCCTGCCTATCATTACCCGTACTTGTTTACGGGATCTTCTTTGCTCTTATGGATTATTCTGTTTTGCGGGATTTTTATTACAGTGATCATTGGAAGCTGAGGGGCTTATTCATAAGACACAAGTTTTTATTGACCCCTGACCTTCTTGAGTGCTATTACAGGTTTAGATACTTTTGTTGTTATGATGTGCATTCATTTAGTTATCACACTTCTTAATTCTTTTATGCCAGTTCATTTATCTATTCAATTTTAGAAAGCACCTGATTTATCTTGAAAGATGCAAAATATTAAGTAGTTCAATGAAGTGGAATGGATATAGAGGGCATGTGACCAACTTCAACTAGTTTTTGACCAAGGCGTAGTTTATTGATTGGGTGATCTGTTCACTCCTTTATCTTATGGGTGTGAGCGTTCCTGGGTAGATAATATTTTGTGTATCCTGAGAACCACTCATCTTAATTTGTAGACAATGTGGACTCTTGTTTTCTTGCGTAGGATTCACTTTGGTCGTAACATTAGGTAGTTGAAGAACTGAGGCGAATGTAGTTATCTTTCAAAAGGACAATGCTCTACCCGTAATATATAACAGATCTATATGGTAAGCTGTATTCTAAGATAGTATCTCCTTGACATGGGCAAGGTTAAACAGTGTGGTTGTGATTGTTAAGTTCATCTTCGTGTCTGTGCATCAGTTATGGTTAAAGAAGATTGTTAATAGACTGACCATCGATTTTGATGTAGAAATATATACATAGTAACATCCAGTAGCAAGGATTTCATGAGGGAAGGGCGGCCAACATAATACATCCGTATGATTTCTTTCCTTGATATTTCAGTAATTCTTTCTCTTTTCTAACTCCCAATCCTTCATCATGGGCTTTAGGCGGAGACAGAACGCGAAGTAGGAGCAAATAAAGGTATCTCAGACAAGCAGATACGGTTGAAAATTTTCTCACCAAATGTCCTTGATATTACTCTAGTGGATTTGCCTGGCATAACAAAGGTGCCTGTTGGAGATCAGCCTTCTGATATTGAAGCTCGGATCAGAACAATGATAATGTCATATATTAAGCTCCCAAGCTGCTTAATTTTGGCTGTAACACCGGCAAATTCTGACTTAGCCAACTCGGATGCGCTTCAGATTGCTGGGAATGCTGACCCTGATGGTATGTTGCAACAATATATTTTATGCTAGGGAGTTTAGTTGTTCAGGTGCTTTCTTATATGAAGAGTTTCTTCTTGCAGGTTATCGAACCATTGGAGTCATCACAAAGGTCAGAGTGAAAGGAAATGAATTTCATCCTTGTGTTGATTATATCTCTTCATTGGTAATTGTTTTAACTTGGTTGTATTTTCACTGTTTCTGCAGTTGGACATCATGGATAGGGGTACTGATGCTCGTAACTTTTTACTTGGAAAAGTGATTCCCCTTCGCCTTGGTTACGTTGGTGTAGTGAATCGTTGTCAGGAGGTAATACATCCGGTTACACTTTTGGTGGAGAACATAGTTTATCTCATTTAATTTTGTTTTCTCTTGATTTGTCACTTTTGAGCTTTCATATTTATGTTTTGGAGTTGCATCTGTGGCTATCATTTTTCTTTTAAAACCTTTTTATTCTTATAGGCATGTTGTGATGGGTGTAGAACCAAAAACGAAAAATTTGTCCACATTCTTCATGGATATGTACAGTTTTTATGGTCTCTGAGAGGCACCTCTAGCAAGTTTTCTTTTCCTGGGCGTGGTTATCTAAGTGCATGTTTTCAACATTCGTACTAAATTTTACCCAGCACCTTTTGAGATATGTGATTTTGATCATTTCGTGGTCATCTTTGCACAACAATGCTTCAACTTTGGGACAAGCACAATTTTGGAGTTTTTCTGTGATTCAAGAATTTCACACTTAAGCCTTTTCATTTTGACCCTGATGTTCTAGCCTAATCCAAAGAGGTGCAAAATGAAGAAGATGAGTAAAGTAATGGCATTTTTTATTCTTTTCAATTAACTTATCATTCGTCATAGGGAATTCTGTAATGCCGGCAATACTTATTTTTCAAATGCTGTGCGGTAGATTGCATATTTATCTTCATGTCCGAAGCATGGGGTGCAATTCAGGTCTTTTTTCCTTTTATACTCTCTGGGCTGCTAAATTGGTCTTGGGCTACTAGCTTTGCATTTTGTTGTGTGTGATTTTCTCTTTGAACGCAAAGTAATCTTTATTGAATACCACTAGCCAATGCTTTATTTGAATCATGGATTGGTACAATTAGTTTTAAGGATAATTAAAAGCACTCTAAGGCGACACAACTAAACCATTCAAGGAAAAAAGAAACACTTCTTTTGAAGGACATATATTTAAACCCATGATAGAGGCAATAAACTGGCAACCTCTATGATTCCTCTCTGCACTCTTTTCTTTTGTGCCAAAAGAGAAAAGTATGAGGCATTATACCACCCTATAATAGGCCTAAAGGACAGATGAATAAGTAGAGAAACTTATAGCCATTGAACACCAAAAGGGACCATAATGAGGTCAAGATCCAGTGCAACTTCGCAGTAGTGAAAAAACTTGAAAATCTTAAAAGTTGTGTTCAAATGCGGAAGAGCTTAGCAGTCAGTGCATAATATACAACAAATCTACTTTGAATGCTGCCTGTACTAGTTTGGATTTATTACTATTTATGAGTACAAGGTAAAGATTTTGTTCATCAGAGAAAAAAGTAAAGGGTAACAAGATAACAGTTTGCTACATATGAGCAGCACTACCTAATACACTTTTTAGTAGCTTTAGCCGACAGCAGTCTATCTTTATAAATGTGTCTGTGTGCATATATGTGCATAGATATTTGTATATACTTGCGTTATAAGATTATAATATTATAGCTGAATTATTTAAAACAGGATATTATGAAGAACCGGAGTATTAAGGATGCTCTTGTAGCTGAGGAAAAGTTCTTCCGCAGCCGTCCTGTATGTTTCTACCATCTCTTATTAGTTGATTTCATGTCTATATCCATTAATAATCTCCTGTTTTATTGATTTTTTTCTTAAAGATATATAGTGATCTTGCTGATCGCTGTGGTGTACCTCAATTGGCAAAAAAGTTGAACCAGGTAATCTCTGCTGGTCAAAATAACAGTGATTTATCTTCTATTAGGTTGTGACATTGCATAAAATACATCTTTGTAGGACCGATATTTATCAAAAACATGAAATCACAGTAAGGTCACACATTGTGTTTTTCAGTTACATATTCAAAATATCTCCAAATCAATTTAAAACTTATAAGTTTCATGACTTCATCCTCTAATTATTTTGAGTTTTAAAATGTAATTGACATGTTGAATTAAAAAAAAGGAATGCAAACCGTTGTGTTGAGAAATACTTAGACATGCTTGTCTTGTCACTGGCTGTTGTATAAAATAAGTTTTTTTACACAGTAAGCAAGTCTGTTTTGGCAGATGAGAATCACAGCATACAAATTTATACATGTGTCTGCGTAGTGGTCTGTGTTACCTTTTTTTTTTCACTGCATATGTGATCGGGGTTTTACCAAGCAGCTTATTTCGTCTTGAAAACAAACATCATAATCTGGACGCTCTCTCTGTATGACAAATTCTGGTTGCATGTTGCTTATGTGTCATGTGGTCTCCTAATACTTGCCTTTGTGTATGTTGGACCAGAGTCATGTCTTGTGATTTTTCCTTTTATTTCTGGGGTTATTTTC
Organism: Nicotiana glauca; assembly: GCA_026770625.1. NCBI lineage: Eukaryota > Viridiplantae > Streptophyta > Magnoliopsida > Solanales > Solanaceae > Nicotiana > Nicotiana glauca. Next base: position 70,441 of record MU697890.1, read on the forward strand.
TCTAAAGACATGTTAAGGCTGTCTTTCCTATTTATGGTTGCACCTTTGTACTTGCATTTGTGCAACAGATACCTGTTGTCTTTTTACTGTTTTCTACATCAGTTAGATGATTGGCTACCACCCACCTTCACCACAATCCCAGCCATCCTGTCCCATAGGAAATGCAAATTTCCATGCCTGCTGTTTGCTTTCCAGTTCTGGTATGGGACATCTTATTGCTTTAAAATCATATATAACTTGGATAGCTTTAGCTTTGTGTGGATAATAAGATTACGTCACAAAGCAACTTGAACAGTCTTATTTAATGCAGATTTTGGTGCAACACATCAAAACCCTTCTTCCAGGATTGAAATCACGCATTAGTGCTGCACTTGTGTCTGTCGCAAAGGAGCATGCTAGCTATGGGGAGATCACAGAGTCACAGGTAACTGCTTTGGTCTTACCTAAGTTTACCATGCACTGGCTTTGTTGTCATATACCAGTTATTGTGTCCTGGCTTACCTAAGTTTACCATGCACTGGCTTACCTAAGTTTACTATCTGCTAGTTTTACTGTAGCTTGTTCAGCTAGTATTCCGAACTATTTATTAACATCTTTGTGCTAATCCCCTGACTCTAGGCTGGTATGGGTGCTCTCCTTCTGAACATTCTTTCCAAGTACAGTGAAGGTAATGTGGCCTAAACCTTGCAATATTCGATAATAGTCCTGTATTGGATTCTATCTGCTATCTCTGATGTTGCCTTCTAGTATAAAATATCATATTTATTGACCATTTACACCTCCTAACCTCATTAACAGTGTCTGTCTTTTTTCTTTTGCTTTTTTCATTGGTTCGAGAACAGTATTCTCTTCCATGATAGAAGGAAAAAATGAAGAAATGTCAACTTCTGAGCTTTCTGGTGGAGCAAGAATTCATTACATTTTTCAGAACATATTTGTGAAGAGTTTGGAGGTCCACACCTTTCATATTAACTTTTGAAATGCCTTCTTTATTCTTTTCTTGCTCAGAGAACTGAAATTCATCTGAAGACTTGCTAATGTTTGCACGTAAATGACATTGATGTCATTTCTGTCAATAGATAGCTTAATATGTATGCTTTGTGAGTATAGCCAACTCCGTATGGGCTTATAATGCTTTTCTTGGGCATTAAATTTTTTCTCAGGATGGTCATAAATTGTTGCCAAGGGTGTAGGCACATATACCATCCGTGAATAATTTTTATCATTTGTCCACATAAGTTGGTCTTTATCCACGAGCATAGTCGCATTACCGAAACCTGTGTTCCATTTCGAATATTCTTTTATTGACAACTCTTTCTGTCAATAATCGTTTCCTCATCTGCTGTAAAAGAATTCTAAATCTTAAAAAAAAAAATTCTAAATCTTTTAGGTGGTAAAAAAGGTGAATGATAGACGCAAGAACTTTTCAGTAACTTTGCAAAATTGGTATATCGATGCACATAATAGAAGTTTTAATCATAGGTTCAGTTGCTTATCAAATTTCATCAGATTTCTCTATCTTCTGCAGGAAGTTGATCCTTGTGAAGATTTAACCGATGATGACATCCGAACTGCCATTCAAAATGCTACGGGTCCCAAATCTGCTTTATTTGTGCCAGAAGTAAGTCCAAAGGCTTAACCTGTTCTTTGCGAATTGCTTTTGCTTTTGAACCAATAGTTCAACATGTTATCAAATATTTTCTATAGTATTTATGTCATTTGGTTGGTTTCATTTTGTAAATATGTAGGTCCCATTTGAAGTTCTTATCCGAAGGCAAATAGCACGTCTAATGGAACCGAGTTTTCAGTGTGCAAAATTTATATATGATGAGCTGATAAAAGTAGGCCAATGTTGAATACCTTTTTTTCTGGGTAATGCATTCTTGTAATTACTGTTTTAACCCGAATGGTTCCTTCGTAGATGAGCCATCGTTGTATGGTCAATGAGTTGCAGCGGTTTCCAATTTTGAGAAAGCGTATGGATGAGGTTGTAGGAAATTTTTTGCGTCACGGACTGGAACCTGCAGAAGTAATGATTGGACACATTATTGACATGGAGGTATGCCAAAAGCAGTTGGGTGTTTTATTTGGTTTTGCTTATACCTAATATAACACACACACATACACACATCGACATTCGCATCTATGATCAAGTTCATTGACTTGATCGATGAGTGTCAACTGTTTCCAAATATTTAGCATCAATTTGAAGCTGTTCTCTTCTGACAGATCATAATAGAATTTTGTGATTGATTGCTCTGCATTTCTAGCGAACTAATGGTTTCAGGGTCTAGGCCTATGCTCATCTGATATCTCAGATAAAGAACAGCTCATTTCAAAGTTCCAAAGCATCTTAAAGTTTGTGAATTTGCTTTAGCAAATCACCAATTTTTTGGTGTAGCTGTTGCTGTTAAAATTTGTATATTGCTTCAGCTTAAATATATTTTTCTGTTGCAGATGGACTACATAAATACTTCACATCCAAATTTTATTGGTGGGAGTAAAGCTGTGGAGATTGCATTACAGCAGGTCAAGTCATCTAGGATTGCTGCACCTGTCCCCAGGCTGAAAGTAAATGCTTCATTTGCTGTTTCATAGACTTTAGCAATTGGTCTTGCAAATTATATCATACTGATGATAATTTTTTGTTTGCTTATTGATACCCAGGATGGAGTAGATTTAGAAAAAGCTCCAACCTCTGAAAGAAGTCTAAAATCACGTGCTATCTTTGCCAGATCAGTTGGTGGTTTTGTCCCTGATCAGGTTGGCCTTTTGAGCTTCATAATCTCCTAGCTTGGTTTCTTCTTTGTCTCCCTGATGGACATCGCACCTAGCTTTCAAAATTTCAAGTAGTAAGAAACTTAAGTTATTTGCATTGATTAGTGTTCCTTCTGGACTGGAAACAGGTTGTTCGGCCTGCTCAAGAAGTCGAGAAAACCACAACATCAGGTGTGTTTCCATCTGGTAATACATGATGCATTCATTCATACACGTGTCACTACATGGGTTGGGTTATTAGTTAGTTATTTTGATTGACAAGAAGGGAATGAATATTTTGTACAAGGATTCTAGCCGTTTGCCAATGTGGCTTTATGAAAAAGTCCTCCCCAGTGTATCTTTTGGTACTCTTTAGTTCGAAAAGCACCATGAACTTTTCTGTTGCTGCTTATTATGAATTCATTCCTTTTTCTGGACTCCTTATTATCTTTAGGAAGTAATATTTTGCTGGTTCTTATTGTCAAAGCCATTGCTGACATTTCTTTATTAGGATCAAATGTTGGTTCAAGTTGGGGGATATCATCAATATTTGGTGGCCCGGACAATCGTTCATCTGTGAAAGACAATTTCATTAGCAAGCCGTTTAGTGATCCTGTACAGAGCATGGATCATGCTTTCTCAATGATCCACTTGAGAGAGGTATGGGTTTGGAAGGCCCTCTCTGCTGTATGAGTACTTTATGGATTAAGTTGGTGACAAAATCAAACATAACATCTCTATATGTTTTGTTTGAAGCCCCCAAGTGTCTTGAGGCCTTCAGAAACTCATTCAGACCAGGAGACTATTGAAATTGCCGTCACAAAACTTTTATTGAGGTCATACTATGACATTGTCAGGAAGAATATTGAAGACTTAATACCTAAAGCAATCATGCATTTTCTGGTAATTATGAATAGCAATTACTTGGTCCTTTACTGAAATATTTTTGACATCTATATGAGTAGCCTTTCAATGGACTTGTGCTTAGGGGTTCTTCGTTCCATCTACTGGTAGTCTTGAGGATTCCTAAACATAACATTCTAGCAGTTTCTTTGTTCGAATTAAGCGGTCGTTTGGTAGGGTGCATAAGAATAATGTTGAATATGACATATTAGTTATGCTTGCATTAGTTATGCTGACATTAATTATCTTGACATATTTCTTATCCAAATTGTTTGGTTTGATGTATTAAAGCATTGCACAATTTCTACAAGAATTGTTTATTTATAAAAATTCCCTCATAGCCAGTCCATCACTTTATCTTTTTAGAAGAAACATATGTTGAAGAATGTTTTTATATGTAGGGAAAAGGTCCAAATATGCCCGTGAACTATGCGAAATAGGACAAATATGCCCGTCGTTTATAGTTCGGCCCAAATATGCCCATTCCGTCCAATAGTTGGGCATATATGTCCTTATTTGACGGAAATCTGATTTTTTTTTCTTTTCTTTTTTTAATTAATTAAAATCAAAATTTTTTTTTCTAAAGCAATTTTTCTACAAGTTTTTTTACTAAAAACCGAAGAAAAAAAACGGAAATATTTTTTTTCCAGTTTTTACAAAATAACTGAAAAATATTTTCTAAAACAATATTTTTGTAAAAACAAAAATAAAATCTAAAAAGCAATTTTCTAAAGCAATATTTTTGAAAAAACTGGAAAAAAAAACTGAATTTATTTTTACTAAAAATTGAATAAACGAAAAAAATTTACTTTAAAAAACTGAAAAATTATTTTTTAAAACAATGTTTTTGTAAAAACAGAACTAAAATCTAAAAAGCAATTTTCTAAAGCAATTTTTTTGTAAAAACTGAAAAAACGAAAAAATATTACTTTAAAAACTGAAAAATTATTTATGTTTTATTTATGTTTTTACAAACACAATTGTTTTAGAAATTATTTTTCAGTTTTTTTAAATCGATATTTTTCTAAAAACTGGAAAAAAAATTTGATTTTAATTAAAAAAAAAAAAAAAAAAAAAATTATTATTTCCGTTAAAAAAGGGCATATTTGCTCAACTATTGGACGATTTGGGTATATTTGCACAACTATTGGACGGAATGGGCATATTTGGGCCGAACTATAAACGACGGGCATATTTGTCCTATTTCGCATAGTTCACGGGCATATTTGGACCTTATCCGTTATATGTATAAAGGTTTAAAAAAGAATTATTTGATTTGTCTACCTATAGTGTAGTATAGAGTTGAATATTTATTTATAAAAAAAGAAATATGCTATGTATTTGTATTTATCTAATAGGGATATAATTTTATTTCCCACTTTCTTGGATTATTAGGCATAGAAAGTTTGAATTAAAAAAATAAAAGGAAAATGAGTTGATTACAAGTGCATTCATGTACGTAGTAGTAGAGTACATATTTATAAATTTACAATGAAGAAATTTGCTGAGTATAGATATAAACAGCGGGAGTAATTGCAGTAACAAATTTTACATCAAACTTGTATTAATATAATAGCATATTTTAATCAAGCATAAATTTTTAAGGGCAAGTTCGTCTTTAACTGAGATAATGCATGCATTAAAACCCATTACATTGTTAATACCATGGTTTCCTATGCATTAGTTATGCATATAGGATAATACCAAATAGGGTGTATAACTAATACTTGCATAACTAATGCATAGGTTAAAAAAGTGTACAAAACAAGGTATTATTAATACACAAAGCTAATGCATGCATTATTTTATCTAATACTTCCTACCAAACGACTCCTAAATGATGATATAAGTTCTTCCATCTAGTCGCATTCTCTTATCTCCTACTAGAGGATGTACTCTTTCAGGCAGAAATTTTTGAGCACTACAAGCCACTGACGTAGAATAAGTAGTGATACGCAAACAAGGGATTTTACACAACCTGGGGACAAAATGGAGTAATGAACATGCTAATCTGCTTTTGTCATATTCTAAAAGCGCAGGGAACTAGTGTTAATGTTGGTTTTCTGCCAACAGTTAAGGGGCTAATATTTCCTGGGAAATGTAATTTTTTATTTTTTTTTACTTTCAACCAACTTCTTATTTTGTCATAGTACTGATCAGTCAAGTTCCTACTCTGTGAAAAATGTGAACTTCTTTATTCTATGCGGTGGAAATTTCTGTATAGCTGGAATTGTTGACTACCTTTTGTTGGTACAATTTTTCTAAATGTCCAATTGGAGGAAAAAGTGTCTGGTGTCTCTTCTTGATGTAGCACTAGGAGTGGCAAACAGACGGGTCAGGTCAGATATGGTTCAGGTCGAAAACGGATAATGAAAAAAATGGATCAATTATCCGACCCGACCCATATTTAATACGGATAAAAAACGGGTTAACCGGTAACCCATATTATCCATGACTTCTTGTATATGATCACTTTTGGGAGAATTTTTAGTCTCCCTAACTTGAGGAACCCCCAATTTGAGGCTTTACAAATGTAAAAGTTAGACCTATTGGTTATCCATTTTCTAGATGGATAATATGGTTATCTATATTTGATCCGTTTTTAAAAAGTTCATTATCCAACCCATTTTTTAGTGGATAACATGGGTGGTTAATTGTTTTCTTTGAACCATTTTGCCATCCTCAAAGTGCTGTGTTTTCAATTTCTAATAAGGCGGCTTATACGATTTTCAATTTTGATTCACATTTCTCTTTTGTTGACAAAACTGGTGCTAATCCGTGCTCCAGGTAAATCAGACCAAAAGAGATCTCCACAATGTGTTTATCGAGAAACTTTACAGGTATTGGGAGTGGAATTTCTTTTTTTCTTCTCATTCTTGACGACTAACCTTATATAACTGGAACTGCCGGATCGTGGTTCATTGATCCTTCATTATGCTTCGTGCTGCATGACATTATATGTGCTTATGCTCTACTTGTGTGTTGTTTCTAACACCTGGCAGCTTAGCCAAGTCAATTCTACATATTTCAAATGTACTTGTGATTCTTATCAATGGTGCTTACTATGTGTTGCAGAGACAACCTCTTCGAAGAAATGTTGCAAGAACCTGATGAGATAGCCACAAAGAGAAAGCGTACACGAGAGACACTTCGTGTTCTTCAGCAAGCTTCCAAGGTCACATCTTCACCATCATCACTAGGAGTATATTTTTGCATATATTACATTTCAAGGCACACTAAGCTTTTCGATAGAATGTTTATGGTTTTGATAAGTTGCATCTCATTTTAGGCTTTATTTAGGAACTACAGCAGAAAAGCTTGTTTAAGTTGGGAAGGTGTATGACAACATTAACTCGTAACTGCATTTTGCTTTTTTCTCATTGTCATTATACTCCTTACGAAATCTGTTCTGTCGGGTATTCTATTTGTCATTGTACTACTCCTTGTGAAACCGTCTGTAAGTGGATCCTAGTGGTGTAGATTCTTTAAGATGTTCAGTTTGTCATCATTCTCTAGGTTTGCTTGGGTTATTATGACATTACTTCTGGTTTTCAGACATTGGAGGAGTTACCACTTGATACTGAGACAGTTGAAAGGGGCTACAGCTTGGGTACGGATCAAACAGGCCTTCCAAGGATTCACGGGCTTCCAACATCATCAATGTACAATACAAGCAGTGGCTCAACTGATTCATACACCACTTCTCCCAACTCTAGATCGTACTATGCATCCCATTCGGGTGAGCTACGGTCACCAATGTATGGTGGTGCAGATTCTAACGGCGGTGGGCATAATTTTGGCCTTTATCGTCAGTAGGTGTATAGAAGGTTCGAGAAATGCAGGGGGTGACCATTCATGAGAGTACTCATTTGATCTCTCCGCCATCATCGCAAGCCCTCTTGGCTGCTGGTGCAGTGGAGAGCTACTATTCTTTGTGATGTTTGCTAACCAGACACATTTTCTATCTCCTTAGTTAACTATAAACAATTGTTTGTAAAAGCTATACGAAAAAATAAACAGGGAGTTTTCTTGTTCATAGGATGAGGCTAGGATTTGGCAAGTGTATTTAGCCATCAATTTTTGTGTTTAATCCTTCATTTGCTTTCACACTTTATCAACACGATTATAGGAAATATCATCACTTATGTATAGTATGCCTTTATTTTGGGAATTTTTTTGCAAATTTTTGCAGAATGATATTCCTCTTCAGTGTAGGGTAGTAATGTGAATGTTATACCTCCGGTACCTGAAAAAGTGACTCGACTTGGGACTTACATGGTCTAAGTTTTATAAAACATTTGTGCGGATTTATGGCAGAAATTTTAGATGTAGGAATTTCAGTTTAAGGATTTCTAAACCCAGGAGTGGGTAGTTAGGAACAGTTTCAATCGAGTCGTGTACAAAAAGTTGCAGGCTTAAACTTGTGATGTGACCTAAAAACTTTAAACCTCTCTATCACAGTACAAGAATTTTCCTTGTATTAAAGGGATTTAGCAGTTTATATGTAACAATTTTTTTTTTTATCTTTATCTATTTGCGTAGTATCATTTTTCAATGAACGGCCCTTCCCTCCATAGGAAATTCAACTTTTATAGAAATATTATGTGAAATTTTCCAACAAAGGATGTTAGTACTGGAATTAAATGAGAGAAATTTAAAAATAGTCAGATTTACCACTGGTCGTTGAAAAATAGCCAAGTTTCAAAAGTCATCGAAATTTAGCCACTTTAAATCTGAGCGAAAACACTGTTCAAAATCCGGAAAAATACGGCCGCAAATTTTACGGGAGTTCCAGCA
>MU697890.1:78922-92196 GCA_026770625.1 Nicotiana glauca
GGAGTTCCAGGATAACTATGCTGGAACTCCCGCACATTTTACGAGAGTTCAAGCATAATTATGCTGGAACTCCCGCAAATTTTACTGGAGTTCCAGCAAGTATAATTGTCCAGTATAATATACTGGAGTTTGGAGCACTGGTGCTCCAGTCTCCCACAAATTTTACATGAGTTAGCAAAGTATACCAGTCCAGCATAATATGCTGGAGTTCGTACACAAATGCACCAGAACTCCCGTATATTATACTGGACTCGTCCCTGTTGTAGCAAAATAGTATCTATTTTTCATTGACTTGGTAAACGCTAGCTATTTTTCATTGACCAGTGTGAAAACTGGCTGTACCATGATATTTTAACGAATTAAATGGACACTAACACTAATTAAGAAATTCTAATTCAAACTATTGTAGTTATGTAAGTCAAACACCATATCATTAGGTTAAAAAAAGGAAAATTTTCGTATATATACCATATATGAAATTATATTACTAAATATGTTCATAGTTTCCATATTACCCTTCATACTAATAGTATTTCTACAAAATATAGATCATGCATTAAATAAGTAATCAATGTAGCTATAGGCTTCCTTATTTAGGCGCTAAAATTGGGGGATTAAATATTCTTCCAGATCTTCCAAATGCAAATCACGCACATTAATCTTCTTCGTCAGTTTCGTTTCAAATTTAGCATCTCTACATCAAATGCAATTATTCTTCTACATTTCAAAAACGAATTGATTATTCTTCTACAATTCAAAAACGAATTGATTATTCTTCTACAATTCACAAATAAAAAACGACTAAATCTTCTACAGTTCTTCTACATCAAATGCAATTATGTCCAAATTTCAGTAATACAAAGCAAAGGAAAAGAGACCAGCAATTCCACCATTGACAGCTATTAAAAAGCTTGAAAGCTTTGAATTTAAATTTTTGGGTTTTCAAAAATCATTATTTGTTTGGATTGAGTATTGTTGAAAATAATTGAAAATATGGTTTGGAGTTTATATCTCAATTTTGATGGGTTTTGGTGAAGATTAGACTTGGTTTTGATTGAATTTCAGATTGAAACTCGAAGAAAAAGAAGAAGAAGAAGAAGAAGAAGAACAAGACGTATACTGTAGAAATTGTAAAAAAATTGTAGATAAATTGAAGAAACATTGTAAATTATTGTTTATTTATTTTTCTTTTATTCATTTACTTATTATATGAAAGTTGAACAATATTGTATAAAAATTATATTTAAGTGGATGATTTAGTACTGTTTTGGACAAAAATATATATAAAAAATGTGAAACATACATTTAAGGAGAAGCATGTTGAGTCCAAATATGTACCCAATTTGTGGATAAATTCTAGATTATTTGTATTCTGATTGTAGATACTTTATTTTCTATTTTCACAAATAAAAAAAGACTAAAACTTCTACAAATCTTCTGAAAAAATATAATTATGTCAAAAATTCCAATTATGCTACAATCGAATGAGAATTGAGATATTAAAATTCAATGTACCCCGTTTGTAGATATTTTATAGATATTTTGTATTCTGATTGTGGATGCTTTGTTTTCTGTTTTCACAAATAAAAAATGACTAAAACTTCTACAAATCTTCTGAAAAACCGCAATTATATTAAAAATCCTAATTATGCTACAATTGAATGAGAATTGGGATATTAAAATTCAATATACCCAGTTTGTAGATATTTTATAGATAATTTGTAAAATAATGAAATTCTATATTTTCATATTAAATTTTCAAATGATATGTAGTTTTGTTGTAGATTAAATGTAGAAAACAAGGCATTGTGAGTCTTATTTCAACTCATTCCTCACATTCAACCTATTCTACAAATTCACACCTCTTTAAATACAATACAACCATACTTTCTTGAATTTAAAAATATAGAAATATATATAACTTAAAAAACATCTTCTCCTTTGTACAAGTTAGCTCCAAAACAGACGAAGTGGAATAACAAGCTCTCATCATAACTTTTAACATAAAAATACAAAGCTCAAAAATAAATAAACAACAATCTACCATTTTTCTATAATTTATCTACAACTGCAATATAATGTATTAATGTCTTCTTCTTCGAATTTCAATCTGAAATTCAGCAAAAACCAAGTCTAATCTTCACCAAAATCCCTCAAAATTGAGATATAAACTCCAAACTATATTCTCAATTATTTACAACAACACCCAATCCAAATAAATAATGATTTTTGAAAACCCAAATTTGAATTCAAAATTTCAAAGCTTTTTAATGGCTGTCAACGGTGGAATGACTGCTCTCTTATCCTTTCCTATTATATTACTGAAGGAACCCGAAATCATAACCATAAAAAGTTATTGCAATGTATGAAACTTTGAAGATTTGACTTCAATTATGACTGGTTGTAGAAAAAAAATCTTGATTTTGGACGTTAATGGTAGAGGGTTTCAATTGTTTTTCTGGTTTTTCTGATTTCTGAGTGTGTGGTGATACGTGGGTGAGGGTGTGGGGTTGGGAGAAAGAAACATGAAGGATGAGGATTTGGAGGAATATACGGTACCATAAATTTAGGAGTGATATAAGGTACAATTAATGTACACTTAAAACACCTTATGATATACAGTTGGTAATTAGGTATACTAAATCTAATTATATAAAACCTTAAACATTGAGGATGATATAGTTTCGTATATGGCATAGGAATGTAAAAATTCCTAAAAAGAAATATTAAATAGAGGAGAATTAACTTAACTGGCCCACTTAGTGTTAAGGGTGATTAGGCCTTATTTGGTTGTATTCAATGAAGGTTGTGTCTTAGTTATCCAAAACTTCAGTCACAAAGTGCCTCTATTTTCAGTTTGAATTTTAGACATTCAAATCTCAATCACTAAGGAACCGTTTGGTTGAGCAACAAGTTTATGCAGGGATTATAATACAAGAATTATCAGGAATATATTATTTTTATCGAAAGTTTAATTCTTTGTGCACAAAATGGGATATAAATAGTATTGATTATGGTTTTGAGTAAAAGCCGAAAAGGCAGAGTGATTGTGTGCTGTAATTTTAATCCATGTACTATTATATCAAGTTATGTGAGCTATAAAATAATACACCAATTTCGGTAGTAACTTATACCATGATTAGTTATACAAGGTTAAACATACACACCAAACAATGTATAGAAAGTACCAAAGTTATAACAAGATTATATCGTATTATAACTCATACCAAATGAGCAATAAGTGTGTTCATTTTGGGGCATTTGCATCTACACTCGTTTTTTGTGTCACGTTTTAACTTGTACCCGTTTTGCAAAAAAAATTGCAAGAGTACCCATTTTTTCGCATAACTTCAGCATACGGGCCTGTAGTAGCAAAGACAATAACGCAAAACTTCAGCATTCTAGTAGACGGGCCTGAAGTTCAGCTCTAGAGCTGAAGTTTTTGTTTTGTAACTGGCGAAGTTTTTGTTTTTGTAACTGGCGAACTTCAGCTCTAGAGCTGGAGTTTTTGTTTTGTAACTGATGAACTTCAGCTCTAGAGCTGAAGTTTTATTTTGTAACTGGCGAACTTCAGCTCTTGAGCGGAAGTTTTTGTTTTGTAACTAGCCAACTTCAGCTCTAGAGCTGAAGTTTTTCTGATTTGCTCTTGTCTCACACATAAAAATGCTAGTCTGATTTCTTCTATGGAACAACTGTGTTGTACAAGAAAAAGGGCGGATTAGATACCAACCTAATGGTTTGCCTTTGAAATCACTTGCTAGGTTTACATGTGTATCTAAGAATTGGTGAAAGTGCATTGCTGAAGTTTACCATTCTAAAAAATGATGGTCTCTACCTTACTTAATTGGTTTCTTTTGCGTGGATACCCATACTCATTTCTTCTTCTCATATCAGGTATCACCATTATTACTTGGTGTAGCAATTTAGATAAGTCAGTCAATTTTATTGGCACGAGTGTGAATATTGTTGTATCTTCCAATGGGGTTTTCTTTGCATTAAGCGTAAAAGCAGAGACAACGTTTTGATATCCCTAAAATGCAACACCAACAGTAGTAGAAGAAAGAAGAAGAAAACGAAGGAGGAGAAGGAGGAGGAGAAATGGGGCTGAAGTTGTTTAAAAAGTGGGTACAAGTTAAAAGTTTAAAAAAATGGTATAGGTTAAATGAGGGCAATCAAATAGGGTGTCCCGTATAATTTTTAGGTTCATTTTACAACCACCTAATGAGTTTAAATAGATATGAATGATTAAAATCTATAATATTGTAAATTTTATTAGAATGCTATCACCCACTTTCACAACTAACTGTCGCCATCCTCAACTATTATCGCCTACCATCACCCACCAATATGATGCTCAACCACAAGCATCAACCACCATTATCAACTACTACCATCGACCATATCCATTACCATCACTAGCTACCATTTACAATTATCACCCAACCATCGTTACCACACAACCACTAATCATTACTGACGATCATCACCATCAAACATCAATGTATATCACTATCAATTACTAATTAGAAATCACTATTATCTACACATATTTATTAGCCGCCATTATCAAATATCACCATTAACCATCATTGTTAATCACTATTGCTACTACCATCACTACAAGTCACTACCCCCAACCATCATCATCAACCGAAATCACCCATAACCACCATCCCCAATCAATACACACAACCACCACTGATAGCAATTATCATAACCAACTACAATAATTATTGTTTAAAATATTTTATTGCGAAATATCACGGGTTAATTATCACACAATAACACACAAAGTAAATAGAGAAGAAAAATCAATACAAGGATTTAATGAGGTTCGGCTAAGCCTAATCCTCGGGGCAAAAGCACAGAAAGTTTTTCACTATGAATGAGAAGAAAAACACAATACAATTTATAGAATCCCCACTACAACCCCTATATATAGATCCCAAAAGGTCCCAAACATATATGGAAAAGACTTCCCAATTTGACAAGGACTACAGGTTTTCCTTTCCCAAATCTATAACGACAATGGGTTTTTCTAAACCTATAGGGACTATGGATTTCCTAAAAATACAAGAAAATAATTCAAACCACAAATAACAAATCTTCCCCTTGGCTTGAATTCTCTTCATCAACAAGAACAATGTTTCTCTACCTTGCCCTCAGCCCTCGCAAGGGCTCTATTGAGTACTACACATACCAATCAAGTCTAGGCAATGCCTAAACTTGTTGGCCAGGACTACCTTGGTCATCATATCAGTTGGATTATCATACGTAGACACTTTCTCCACTTTAACAACCCCCTTTGATATAATGTCTCGAATAAAGTGATGTCTGACTTTAATATGCTTCGTTCGCTCATGAAACATCTGATTCTTAGTAAGATGAATGACACTCTGATTGTCACAAAAACTTGTGTCTTCTTCTGAGCTAGTCCAAGATCACTTACCAAGCCTTGTCGCCAAATGGCCTCTTTCATTACTTTCGTAATTGCCATATACTCAGCTTCTGTGGTAGACAAAGCAACGACAGACTGCAAAGTCTCCTTTCAAATAATGACACTACCATAAAGAGTAAAAACATAGCTTGTCAGAGATCTTCTCTTATCCAAGTCCTCTACATAATCTGAATTGACATAGCCAACTAAGGATTCATTCAACTTGTCTTTGTAAAAAGTTGCGACGACCCAAAGGGTCATCACCGTATTTTTCCCTTTTTTCGCGCTTCCGAGGCCTTGGAAACCTCGCTTCTAGTTGCCTCGATTTGCGTGCGCAGTCCGAGCGCGAAGCCAAAAATTTTTTATGTTAAAATATGTGAATTCTATGGAAAATTTGAAGAATTTTGGTATTAATATTGATATAGTTTACTTTGGTTAACATTTTGGGTTAACGGACCCAGACCCGTGATGTGACGGTCCCGGGAGGTCCGTAGAAAAATATGGGACTCGGGCATGTGCCTGGAGTCGAAATCCGAGGTCTAGAACCCGAGTAAAAGAATTTTTCTGTTAAATTATTTTATGAAATTATTAAGGAAAAATGGAAATGAAAATGAGTTAGAAAATATAGGTATCGGGCTCGTATTTTGGTTCCGATGCTCGGTACAGGTCTTAATTGTGCGTTAAGCGCGTTCTGTGAAATTTGGTAGAAATCGGACGTCGTTTGACATGTTTCGGACCTAAATATCTAAAGTTAGAGGTTGATAAAGTTTGAAATGAAAAATGATGATCTTGAGGCTTGATTCTTTGATTTTGATGTTATTTTAGCGATTTGATCGCTCGAGTAAGTTCGTAGGATGTTATTGAGTTAGTGTGTGTGTTTGGTTGGGAGCCCCGAGGGCTCGGGAGTGATTCAGAGGTGGTTCGGGGTAGTTTTACACTTAGAAAACATAGCAGATTTTCTGCAATTATTGCACAGCACATCCCTTCTTCGCGTTCGCGTCCCATTCACGCGTTCGCGAAGCTTTAGTGGTCCCTCTTCATCGCGTTCGCGGATAGTACCCCGCGTTCGTGTAACATTGTGCCCCTCTTCAACGCGTTCGCATGCCTTCCCTCGCGAAGGCGTAGACCAACCTGGACCCCCCCATATTCCTTCTTCGCGTTCGCACACTTCCAATCGCGAATGCGATGCCCCTAGCCAGTATTCATCGCGAACGCGTCACTTGTGTCGCGATCGCCGGGTTATTTCCTTAAGTGAATTTTCTTAAAAACAGAACAGTGTGCACATGATTTTTCTCACTTTTTCACACGGGCTCTCCTCTTTCACACTCCATAGACGATTTTCAAGCTCCTCTTTCTCCATATCTCTTTGGGTAAGTATTCTTAACTTCATTATCTCCTAATTCTTTCATCTAAACACTAATTTCCTAGCCCTAAATCATGAATTCAAGGTAGAAAATGGGGGTTTTGGGTAGAACTAGGGCTTTGGGAATTTTGGGTGATTCAACCTCAATTTGGGGTCGAATCTTGAAACAAATTGCATATTTGAACTCGTGGGGTTATGAGTGATTGGGTTTTGGTCTGAGCCTCGTATTTGGGCCAAGTGGGGCCGGTGTCGAATTTTTGCTATTTTGGAAGAATGATGGGAATTTCATTTCTAGACTATTGGATTATGTTTTTGAGCTCAATTAAACTAAATTGTGCCTAGATATCATCGTTTCGGAGTTAGATTCTAAAGGAAAGGCAGTTTTAGAGCCTTGATTGCTATTTTCGGATCGAGGTAAGTGTTTGTTCTAACTTTAACTTGAGGGATTAGGATTAGGGTATTATTTGCTACGTGCTAAATGTGGAGTACGGTATGTAGGCATGGCGACAGTTATCTATGCACCGGAGTCTAGCATGATCGTGAGTCTTATGTGTGTTGGATTCGGATTTAATGGTACATTTTTCTTGCTTGGGTTGATAAACATACTATATTGTGATTGGTTTGTCTTTTGGAGCATTGGCTCGAACTAGAAATTGTTACCCGAGAAATAGATGATTAAAAGTGGAAGGTGTAGCGATTAGTCCCTTGCCGGGACGTAAGTATTTATTGTATTCTCCCTTGCCGGGATGATTGAATTGTTAATTGTATTCCCTTGCCGGGAATTTCTTATGATTGTTGTTACTCCCCTCGCACTTGAGTTGCGGTCGTTGTTTGGGTGAGTTCTTGGTATTAAATGTTGAGGATCGGGTTGCACGTCGCATCGGTATTGATGAATATTGAGGATCGGGTTGCACGCCACAACGGTATTGATTATTGAGGATCGGGTTGCACACCACAATGATATTGATTGTTGAGGATCGGGTTGCACACTACAACAGTGATATATGTTGAGGATCGGGTTGCACGCCGCAACGGAGTATGGACTGAGTGTATTGTGTTCGTATGTAGAGACTTCCTGTGTTTTCCTTATCAGTTGTTATTTTCAACTTCATTTATTTACCGTTGATTCCTATATATATATAGACTGTAGTACCCCACAACATGTTTCCCCCACCCTTTTTACTGCTTAAATTAGAGTATTTTCCTGTAATTGCACATATATCTGTAGAGGTTAATTGTGGTAGGTCCTGTCTAGCCTCGTCACTACCTCGCCGGGGTTAGGCCAGGCACTCACCAGCACATGGGGTCGGTTATGCTGATGCTGTGCATTTCTTTTGCATAGATCAGGACGCAGCTTTCAGACCGCAGCAGTATTAGATCAGGAGCAGACCTTCAGTCCAGGGACTCTTGAGGTAGCCTTGCTGACGTCCGCAGGCCCGGAGTCTCTTCCAGTTTTATTCAGTTTGTTAACTCTTGTATTGAAACAGACTGTTGTAATTTCTTTCAGACGGTTGTATTTAGTGAATCTTAGAAGTTCGTGAGCTAGTGACACCAGGTTCTGGGTAGAGATATGTTTCAAACTTCTGCATTTTGGGTTTCATTTTTATTTAGCTTAAAGTCTTCCGCACTTGTTTATTTGATTTCCATTTATTTATAGTGTTGAGATTTATCAGAGAATGTTTAAAGTTTGGCTGGCCTAGCTCCGTTAGTAGGCGCCATCACGACTCCCGATGGTGGAAAATCTGGGTCGTGACAAGTTGGTATCAGAGCTCTAGGTTGCATAGGTCTCGCTACTCACGGAAAAAACTCGGTAGAGTCTGAGGGATCGGTACAGAGACGTATGTATTTATCCCCTAGAGGCTACAGAGTTAGGAAAAATTTCACTTTTGTTCGTTCTTGTCGTGCGGTTCTGTTTCTCAAATACTGATTGTCTTTCTAATCTATTCTTTCGCAAATAGCGAGAACACGTGCTTCTTCTTCTACTGTGCAGCAGCCCGAGCCCCCAGCAGCAGCTCCTGCGAGGGGCAGAGGCCGAGGCCGTGCCAGAGGCCGAGGTAGGGGCAGAGCTCAGCCCCGGGCAGCAGTTCCAGAGGTGGAGCCTCATATTGACTATGATGAGGAGGTTCCAGCCCCAGCTGCTCCGGAGGGCCCAACTCAGGTCCCAGGAGGGGTCATGTTCACCCCAGATCTTCAGGATGCTCTAGTCAGACTGGCAGGCTTTATGGATAGTGTCACTAGAGCGGGTTTGCTGCCAGTAGCACCAGCCACTTGATAGGCTGGAGGAGGGGTTCAGACTCCTGCTACACGTACTCCGGAGCAGGTAGCTCACCAGACTCAGGTCCCAGTAGTTCAGCCAGCAGTGGCAGCTCAGACCGGTATTACAGCTCAGGCCGGCGATGGAGCAGCTATGTCTTCAGATGCTTTTTGGAGACTTGATCGGTTCTTCAAGCTTTTTACCACCACTTTCAGCGGTGCTTCATCAGAGGATCCACATGATTTTCTATTCAGCTGTCATGAGATTCTCAGGACTATGGGTATAGTGGAGACCAACGGGGTCGATTTTTGCACCTTCCGGCTTGTAGGGTCCGCCAAGACTTGGTGGAGAGATTTTTGCCTATCTAGACCAGCAGGGTCCCTAGCTTTGACATGGGATCAGTTCACGAAGTTATTCTTGGAGAAGTTTCTCCCAGTCACTCAGCGGGAGGCACTTCGTAGGCAGTTTGAGTGCCTCCAGCAGGGCTCCATGACAGTTACACACTATGAGACTAGATTTGTTGACTTGGCACGCCATGCGGTAGTGATACTCCCCACGGAGCGAGAGAGGGTCCGGAGGTTCATTGATAGATTGATTCAGCCGATCTGTCTCCAGATGGCCATGGGAGTTGGTAGTGATATTTCCTTTCAGGAGGTGGCTGATGCGACCTGCAGAGTTGAGATGGCCCCTACACGGGGAGGTAGTCAGATGTCAGATGTCAGATGTCAGATAAGAGGCCTCGTCATTCTGGTAGGTTCAGTGGTACCTCGTCTGGAGGTAGGGAATCCTATGGTAGAGGTCATTCACCGAGGCCCTTTCAGTTAGCTCTTCAGGTTTCTCATAGTACTCCAGGCAGTGGTGGTTCCCAGCAGTATCATTCAGATCAGTAGCCTATCAGTGCACCCCCACTTCAGAGCTTTCGAGGAGGTCATTCAGGGCGGCAGGGTTAGTCCCAATTTTCTCAGTTGCCGCATTCATCTGGGTGTTATGAGTTTGGAGATCTCAGTCACATCAGGAGATATAGCCCAAGGCTGAGAGGTGCTCGGTCGCAGCAGCAGGGCCCTCGTCCCATGATTCAGGCAGCAGGTGATCCACCGGCTGCCCAGCCAGCTAGAGGCGGGGGTGGGGATTATAGATGTGGAGGTAGGGACCGTAGAGGTGGAGCTCGCACCGCCAGAGGCAGAGGTCAGCCAGTAGTTGATCGTCCTAGAGATGCGATTCAGGTAGGTGGGGCCCATACCCGTTGTTATGCTTTGCCAGCCAGGCCAGAGGTCGAGTCATCAGATGCTGTTATTACAAGTACTATTCTGGTTTGTGATGGGGATGCTTCTGTGCTATTTGATCCCGTATCTACGTATTCATATGTGTCGTCTTATTTTGTACCCTACTTGGCTATGCCTAGTGATGCCTTGGGTATTCCTCTATATGTATCTACACCAGTGGATGATTCTATAGCGGTCGACCGAGTCCATCGTTCCTATATAGTAGTATTTGAGGCTCTTGAGACCCGTGTTGATCTATTGCTTCTAGACATGGTGGATTTTGATGTTATATTGGGAATGGATTGGTTGTCCCCGTATCATGCGATCCTGGATTGTCACGCCAAGACCGTGACCTTGGCTTTACCGGATTTGCCCCGATTGAAGTGGAGAGGAACCCTAGGACATGCCACCCGCAATGTTATTTCATATGTTAAGGCTCGATGTATGGTCGAGAAGGGGTGTTTAGCTTATTTGGCATATGTTAGTGATTCCAGCACAGAGGTTTCTTCTATTGACTCAGTTCCTATTGTTCGGGAGTTCCCAAAGGTTTTCCCTTCAAACCTGCCGGGTATGCCGCCCGACAGGGATGTTGATATTGATCTGGCTCCAAACACGCAGCCCATTTCTATCCCGCCGTATCGTATGGCCCCGCCAGAGCTGAAAGAGTTAGAGGATCAGTTACAAGATTTGCTTGAGAAGGGTTTCATCAGGCCTAGTATTTCTCCTTGGGGTGCGTCAGTTCTATTTGTGAAGAAAAAGGATGGGTCGATGAGGATGTGCATTGATTACCGACAGTTGAACAAGGTGACGATGAAGAACAAGTATCCACTGCCGAGGATTGATGATTTGTTTGACCAGTTACAGGGTGAAAAGGTGTTTTCAAAGATAGATTTGAGATCGGTCTATCATCAACTGAGGATTAGGGCGTCCGATGTCCCTAAGACAGTGTTTCGCATTTGGTATGGGCATTATGAGTTTTTTCGTCATGTCATTTGGGTTGATCAATACCCCAACGGCATTTATGGAGTTGATGAACCGAGTGTTCAGGGCGTACTTAGACTTGTTCGTGATAGTCTTTATTGATGATATTCTTGTGTACTCCCGCAGTCAGGAGGAGCACGAGCAGCACCTCTGAGTGGTTCTTCAGACTCTAAAGGATAGTCAGTTGTATGCCAAGTTCTCGAAGTGCGAGTTCTGGTTTTGTTCAGTTGCATTTTTGGGTCATGTAGTATCAACAGAGGGCATTCAGGTAGACCCGAAGAAGATTGAGGCAGTCAAGAATTGGCCTCGACCAGCTTCAGCTACTGAGATTCAGAGTTTCTTGGGGTTAGCCGGTTTTTATCGTTGATTCGTGGAGGGGTTTTCATCTATAGCAGCCCCGATGACCAGGTTGACCCAGAAGGGTGCCCATTTCAGGTGGTCAGACGAGTGCGAGGAGAGCTTTCAGAAGCTCAAGACAGCTCTGACTACGACACCGATATTGGTTTTTCCCACAAGTTCAGGGCCTTATACAGTTTATTGTGATGCTTCCCGTATTGGGCTTGGCACAGTATTGATGCAGGATGGCAGGGTCATTNGCAATACTTGTTCAAACAGGAATAGTTGAACTTGAGGCAGCGGATATGGTTGGAGCTATTGAAGGATTATGATGTTACTATTTTGTACCACCCGAGAAGAGCCAATGTGGTGGCAGATGCATTGAGTAGGAAGTCATCCAGCATGGGTAGTCTTGCTTATGTTCCGGTCAGCCAGAGACCACTTGCTTTGGATATTCGGGCCTTGGCCAATCGGTTTGTGAGGTTGGACATTTTTGAGCCTAGCCGAGTTTTAGCTTGCACGGTCGCTCGTTCTTCATTATTATAGCGTATCCGTGATCGGCATTTTGATGATTCTCACTTGTGTGTCCTGAGAGACACTGTGCAGCGTGGAGGGGCCACGAGGGTGACTTTAGATACGGATGGTGTTTTGAGGTTGCAGGGGCGAGTATGTGTGCCCAATGTCGATGGGATTCAAGAGTTGATCTTAGCGGAGGTCCATAGTTCTTGGTATTCTATTCACCCGGGCGCCGCAAAGATGTATTAGGACTTGCGGCAGCATTATTGGTGGCGTAGGATGAGGAAGGACATTGTTGCATATATGGCTCGGTGTTTGAATTGTCAGCAGGTCAAGTATGAGCATCAGAGGCCTGGTGGTGTGTTTCAGAGGATTGAGCTTCCCGAGTGGAAGTGGGAGAGGATTACCATGGACTTCGTTACTGGACTTCCGGTGACCCCGAAGAAGTTTGATGCTTTTTGGGTCATTGTTGATAGGCTGACCAAGTCAGTGCATTTCATTCCTGTTGCCACCACCTATTCATTGCAGAGATTAGCTGAGATCTACATCTGAGAGATTGTTCACCTTCATGGGGTGCCGACATCTATCATTTCAGACCGAGGTACGCAGTTTACCTCGCGCTTTTGGAGAGCAGTTCAGCAGGAGTTATGCACCCAGGTTCAGTTGAGTACAACATTCCATCCTCAGATAGACGGTCAGTCCGAGAGGACTATTCAGATATTGGAGGATATGCTCCGAGCCTGTGTTATTGATTTTGGAGGCTCTTGGGACTGGTTTCTTCCTTTGGCAGAGTTCGCCTACAACAATAGCTACCAGTCCAGCATTCAGATGGCCCCTTATGAGGCGTTGTATGGTAGGCAATGTCGGTCTCCAGTCAGATGGTTTCAGCCGGGAGAGGCTCGGTTATTGGGTACAGATTTAGCCCAGGAGGCCTTGGATAAGGTCAAGATCATTCAGGATAGGCTTCGTTCGGCTCAGTCGCGACAAAAAAGTTATGCGGATCACAAGGTTCAAGATGTAGCTTTCATGGTTGGCGAGCGAGTATTGCTCCGTGTATCGACTATGAAGGGCGTGATGAGATTTGGGAAGAAGGGCAAGCTTAGCCCTAGGTTCATTGGCCCATTT
>MU697890.1:96587-111351 GCA_026770625.1 Nicotiana glauca
ATCACGACTCCCGATGGTGGAAAATCCGGGTCGTGACAAAAGTCAAGCCTATATCTGTAGTACCCTTCAAGTATCTCAAGATCCAGTTCACCGCCTGCCAATGTTCTTTACCAGGACACGCCATGTATCTACTCACAACATTAATAGCATGTGAAATGTCATACATAATTCTACCTACATCACTCGAATTTGGAACATTAGACATCTGTTCCATCTCCTTGTCTATTTATTGTGACATGTTTGCAGACAACTTGAAATGGGAAGGAAAAGGAATAGACACAGATTTAACACCTATCATATTAAATCTCTTGAGGACCTTCTTAATGTAGGACCGGTGGGACAACATCAATTTTCCAACCCTTCTATCTCGAGTAACCTCCATCCCCAATATATTCTTTACAGCACCTAAATCCTTCATATCAAACTCCTCACCTAGTTGCTTCTTCAATCGGGTAATATGTGACATGCTTTTAGCAGCAATAAGCATGTCATCCACATATAACAACAAATATATACTAGAACCGTCTTCAAGTTTTTTGTAATACACACAACTATCATATGCACTTCGAGAAAATGCATTTTAAATTATGAATGTATCAAATCTTTTATACCACTGCCTAGGCAACTGTTTCAGACCACATAAAGATTTCTTAAGCAAGCAAATATGATTTTTTTATCCTGAGTAATAAAAAAACACAAAGATTGGCTTATATAAATCTGCTCATCCAACTCACCATGCAAGAATGCAGTTTTCACATCTAACTGTTCTAGTTCTAAGTCACGAAGAGCCACCAAAGCTAGCAAGACCCTGATAGAGCTATGCTTTACCACTGGAGATAACACTTTATTGTAATCTATCCCCCCTCTATGTAAAACCTTTAGCTACTAATCTTGCCTTGTACCTTGATGCTTCAACCCCTGTATTGCCCTCTTTTCTTTTGAAAAATCTATTTCCAGCCTAGTAACTTCTGTCACTTTGGCAATGGAACAAACTTCCATGTCTAATTCTTATGAAGAGACCCAATCTCTTCACTCATAGCACCAACACACTGATCTGCTTCTGTACTAGAAATAACTTCTTTATAGCTATTAATATCAAGCACATCAATGGTCTCTGCAACAGGCAAAACAAACTCCACAAAATTAGCATATCCAAGAAAATTACCATCAGCTACGTTTGCAAACCTTTGTAGTGGATTGATCACTCTCTTTTCTCTGCCTGTTGCAATGCTATAGGGTTGTTGCGCAGGTGCATCAACATTATCATCTTGATCAATATTTTGCACCTCCTCCACTCCCTCTACTTTAGAACTACTGGGCTGAGTTAGTGGAGATTCAATTTCTAGCTCTATGCGGTCACTGACACCACGACCTGTTTATGCTATTGCCTTCTCCCTCTGACTGTCCAGTGAGGCAGATTCATTGAATGTTACATCCCTACTAATAATTAGCCATGGAGTCTTTTGATCTGTACACCACAACTTATAACCTTTCACTCAAATGCATACCCTAGAAATATGCACTTCTTTGCCCTCGGCTCAAGTTTTCCATCCTCACATGAGCATAAGTAGGACAACCAAATATCCTTAAATTTGAATAATCAGCAGGCGAACTGGACCATACCTCAAAAGAAGTTTTGAACTCAATAGCTATGTATAGGGAGATCTATTGGCTAAATAACAGGCTTTATTGATTGCTTATGCCAAAAAATCTTTGCTAACACATGAGTGTGAAAGCATGCTTCGTGCCCTATCACAAAGTGTTCTATTTATACGTTCTGCAACACCATTTTGTTGTGGTATTCCGAAACAAGTGCGGTGTCTCACTATGCCCTCCCTGCTGCAAAAATTATCGAACTTAGAATTGCAAAATATTGTCAATTCGAAGACGCTTAACTTTTCTTTCCGTCTGCCGCTCAACCATCATCTTCCATTTAACAAATGTCAAAAATGCCTCATCTTTTGTTTTCAAAAAATACACCCACACCATCCTTGAGTAATCATCAATCAAAGTCATAAAATACCTGGCACCACTCTTGGAGGGAACTCTATTTGGACTCCACAAGTCAGAGTGTATATAAACTAACTTGTCTCTGGTTTTGTGCTCGGACTTCTTGATGAAATTTACCCTTGTCTTTTTCCAAACACACAATGCTCACAAAAATTCAAAGCTTGATTTTTATACCCATTCAACAAATTTTTCTTACTCGACAAAGACAATCCATTATCACTTATATGGCCAAGTCGCAAGTGCCACAACTGAGGCTGATTCAGATTACTTTTCCCATAAGCTACAACAGCTTACCTTTCAACTACACTGGCCTGAAGATGATACAACTAAGAATGTAGTTTATCCTTCATGAGTACCATGGAGCCTTTACACACTTTAAGTATTCCATTCTCGGAGTGAAATTTATGCCCTTGATCATCCAAAGTCGAAAGAGAAATCAAAATTCTCTTTATCCGAGGAGCATGCCAACACTCAATATTTTTGATAATTCCATCGAACATTCTCAATTTGATGTTACCAACCCCCTCTACTGGTAAAGGATTATCATATCCCATATAGACAGTCCCACTCATTTATTTGTAAGTTTGAAACCAATTATTGTGTGGACACATGTGGAAATTAGCACCAGAATCAAGAACCCAAGAATTTTGCCAATGAATAGAACTCATAGTACAAACTTTCCCTACATAGTCACCATCATCAAAATTATTTCCAGTTTCAACAATATTTGCCGAATTATCTATTTTCTACTTCCCTTTTTTCTCCTTCAGCTTAGGACAATCTCTCTTATAGTGACCTTGTCCCCCTCACTCATAATAGTGTTGCTTCCTTGCTCTAGACTTTGATCTTGCGGTTAACCTTTTCCTGTTAAAGTCCTTTTGTTGTGTTCTTCCTCTAATCACAAGACCCTCGCCCTCAATTCTGCTGTCTGGAAAGCTCTTTTTCAACTCTTTAGATTTTAGTGCATTATTAACATCTTCTAGTGAAATGTTGTCTTTCCCATATAGTAGTGTATCAACAAAAGTATCATAAGACTGTGGTAAAGAACATAACAAAATTAGGGCCCGATCCTCACCCTCAATTTTGATATCCACATTTTCAGGTCTATTATAATTGAATTAAACTCATCAAGGTGAGTTTTTACAGGTGTACCTTCGTTCATACGGAGATTGTCTAACATTTTTTTCCGCTAGAGGCAGTTTGTCAGCGATTTCTTAGAATACAGATCTTCCAGCTTCTTCCATGCTGTTGCTGCAGAAGTTTCTTCAGCAAGAACACTATCTGTAACGCTCATGAATATCACACTCAAATCCCTCTCCTTCAGGTCTTCCTTCTTTGTCTCTTTCATATCTTCAGGAAAATCCTCATCAATTGCTTTTCATAATCCTTGTAACACCAGGGACAATTTCATCCTAATATTCCATAGACTGAAACTAGAACCTCTGTCAAATTTCTCTACTTCGTACTTTGTTGAAGATGATGAAGACATCTTAACCCTAGACTATATGTAGAAACCCGAACCTTGCTCTGATACCAATTGTTGTGAAATATCGTGGGTTAACTAGCACACAATCACACACAAAGCAAATAGAGAAGAAAAATCAACACAAGGATTTAACAAGATTCGACTAAGCTTAATCCTCGGGGCAAAAGAAGAGAGAGTTTTCCACTATGAATGAGAAGAAAAGTATAATACAATCTATAGAATCCCCAACTACAACCCCTATATATAGATCCCAAAATATATATGAAAACGATTTCCCAATTTGACAAGGACTATAGGTTTTCCTTTCCCTAATCTATTAGGACAATAAGTTTTCCTAAACCTATAGGGACTATGTGTTTCATAAAAATACAAGGAAATAATTGTCACGACCCAGATTTCCCACCCTCGGGAGTTGTGATGGTGCCTACTAGTGAAAGCTAGGCAAGCCAACCAATTGAACTATTTACCTTATTTCCATTTTTAATCCGATAACAATTAAGAATCCAACATTTAAATAACAACAGACTTTAATAAGCGGAAGACTGAATTGCAAAGTTTCAATAATACTACTAATACCAATCCATAACAAATCTACCCAAGACTGGTGTCACGACTTCACAGACTGTCTAGTAGTACTACAAATAAAAGTCTGAAAGAAATAATACACCACTATCTCTGGAAATACATGAAAGAAACAGTAATAAAAATAGAAAAAGACACCAAGGCCTGTGGACGCCCGTAGGACTACCTCGGGTTGCTTGATGAATAGGAAACAACAATCTCACTACGGTCCGTAAGCTAAGGCACCGGGATCTGCACAAAAAGTGCAGAATGTAGTATCAGCAAAATCGACCTATGTGTTGATAAGTTCCTAGCCTAACCTCGGCGAAGTAGTGACAAGGCTAGGACCATACTACCAAATAAACCTATGCAGTTAACTCGTATATATAGCAAATAATAATAAAGGAAAACTAGCAGTTTAAGATGGGAAGGGGACATGCAGTGGGGGTATCATTTACCAATAGTAACTCAGGAGAAAAGCATAAAGAACAATTTAAAATTTGCAACAGAAGGAATAAGGAAACAGTAACAATTCAATATCCACTTTTATCCTTTATTGTTGTGGCGCGCAACCCGATCCAAATCATAAAACACTATTGCAGCGTGCAACCCGATCCACATCACATTTCATTGTTACGGCGTGCAACCTGATCCATATAATATTTCTGTAGCGTGCAACCTGATCCATATAATATTATTGCGGCGTGCAACCCGATCCATATAATACTGTTGCGGCGTGTAACCTGATTCATATAATATTGTCGCGGCGTGCAACCCGATCCCAATATATAATCAAATACCCATCATAAAGAATCCTGACAAGGAGAAATAAGGAAACAACAATACCCGACAAGGGAATCAATAGTAAGAAGTAAATACATCCCGGCGAGCGAATCAGCTATAACCAAACTTGTTCCAACATTTATCCTCACAAAGAGACCTAAACTAGAACCAATACTCAACCATAAGCAATTTCCACGAGCATAATCATAATTCTTTCCCAACATAGAGAATCAACAACTTAGGCATTTGTGGTACTTATTAAGAACACAATGATTTTAATTTAAGACTCACGGGCATGCTTGGCACTAACATATTGTAAAGCCCCGGAAAATTTTTGTTAAGTAATTTAAGATTTCGAGGTGCCAAGGTAGGCTAATTATTTATTTTGTGTGAAAACGAGGATTAATGATATAATGGATAGCAATTGGATATGGTAATAAGTGAATAAGCCTTATTATAAGGGAATTGGGGTCTAAGGAGAGGCCTAAGTCAAAGCTATGTTGGAAAATTTCATCTTAGACAAAAGTTGTAAATGAGTGCGCACAAGACGTCACTTTGGACGATCATATCTCCAATTATATAAGGAATTGTATGATGCACAACCTATCAAATTAAATCCCTTTGAGTCTAATTTCTAACACCTCAAACCGTTCGTCATTTTGACTTTCCTAGCAAATTACCAAAGGCTAGCGGAGGACTGCGCGGATGCGAAGCATCCGCATAACATCCAAAAAGAGGTGCTGGCAGTTAAGTGCTCCCATAGCATCCAGGTCAGTATCCGAGCTCCTGAGAGGAGTGAAGTGGGTATGCGAAGCATCCGCATAGCATCCGATATTTTGGCCTTTAAAACTCAATTTCGGGATTCATTTCCCCATTTTATTTTGGATGAACTTTGAGGGTTTTCTTCCACTCTCTCAAGACCTTCAACTCCTCCCATATCCAAGGTAAGGTTTTTGTAGTATTTTGAGTTGATTACTACTCCTAACCACTTATATTAACAAGTATTAATCTTGAAAATCTTTAGATCTTCATTCAAATCCCTAAATTGACCAAGAACACTTCAAGTGTGAATTCTCAAGATTCTTACTACAAGAGGTATGTCTCTCATCTCTAACTACTATATGGTGATTATTTATGTATGACATGTACATTAGAACTCTTGGGATGGTTATTGGAAGCCATAAGTTCCCAATATAAATTCCTAATTATTGTAGANTGGTGGTGTAAATTGTTAGTTAATGGTGATAGATGGATGATCTAATACTATGGTTATGAGATGAAAAGATTTATACCTACAAGGTGTTTGATAATATGCCTAAATGGCATAAGTTATGGAATTTGTTACTAATATTGGTCCTATTAAATATTGTATTGTAGATTGAAGTTGCTTAAGTGTATTGGAACATTGTAGTATCATTAAGGGGCGAATTTGAGGTATGTATGGCTAACTTTAACCTTTGTAAAGTCACTTTGTTTGGAGTACGAGAAATTGGTACGTGTTATTTATGTGAACTATTTGTGAATTTTGGTTGTTTCACGGGTGTTAAGGCAAGATGGCCTATTTCATAAATTCTTGTGATTAATATGTCTTGAACGTTGTTGGTTAAGTTTTCCCAATATAATGTTGTAAGAAATTGGCAATAAACCAAATGTGATTGTGAAAGTGTTATGTGGTAAGAACGGAGAAACAAATGACGGAAGAAAATCGTAAATGATGAAATTGGAACAACTGTGGTAATAACATTTTTGGCTTGTTGTGGGTAATTATTGTGGTGACTTAAATTGCATATGAGTTGTTGAATATGATGAAATGGTATTGATGGCTACAGAAATTCTTGTGAATTGTTGTGGTTGCTCTTTGAGAATAATTGTTGTGGATCTATTTGAATTGTTGTTGTTGTTATGCTGTTTGTGAATTGTGACTTGTTCGGTGGGATCGGGTTGTGCACCGCAACACGAAGTAATAAGGTGTGAGTTGTGGTGATAAGGGTGGCTGAGGTAATAAGGGCGACCGAGGCAATAAGGGTGGAAAAGTGATCGAAATCACTATTTAAATGAAATTATGAAAAAGATTGTGAAATCATTGATGTGAAAATTTTGAAGGGGAAAAAGGAGAGATTGTAAACTTGTTTGTCTTGATTGTACCTTTCATGTGTATTTGATTGTTGATTCTATTACTGATCGTTACTTGTGTATGGTTTGAGTTTACTTAGGGTAAAGTTTGTTCATACATACCAGAACAATTCAAATGTACTGACGTCCCTTTTACCGGGGGTGCTATATTCGTGTGATGATTGTAGGTGGATCTATAGCAGGTACTCCAGTCTACTCACAGTAGCACTCCTCTTCATCCCATCAGTTGCACTGGTGAGCCCCACTTCCTCTTGGGGTCATGTGTGGTTCATTCCACCTTCTTTTGAGTTTATTGTGTATTGTAAGGTATAGCCGGGGCCTTGTCGCTGGCAAGTATTGGTTAAGTTCCTAGTATTCATAGAGGCTCCGTAGACACAATGTGGGTGGTGTACAAAAGTATTTTGGGTAGTAATGGTACGGTTCAGAATCGTGGTCCACGTTGATAGTTGTTGTATGTATTTTGCAAGTACTTGGTATCAATGTTAAAAATGATAAAAAATAGAAATGAACTCAAGTTGTAAGTTTATGCTTAAGTCTTAAATTGTCATTTCAACAGAATAATGTATATTGGAATCACGGGGTAACGCGTGGGATAGGAATGGAAATTCCAGGTCCGCTTGATTGGGGTCCTCCGGTTGAGCGCCGGTCGTGTCCCTCGGTTTTGGGGCGTGACACATATAGATACTCATCACAATGACTATACGTTGTACTCATCAAATAGCACATAGAAAATAGGACTCGATTAGTAATCCCTCAAGCTATGATTAGACCAAACACTTACCTCGATGCCTCAAACACAATTCAAGACTCAACTATCGCTTTACCTCTTGATCCTACTACCAATTCGCTCGTATCTAGCCACAAGTTACTTAATTATATCAATAAATGCTAAATGGATCAATTCTAATGCATGAAAATAAGTTTTCTAAAGTTTTTTCCCAAAAAGTCAAAAATCGACCGCCGGCCCACATGGTCAAAACCCGAGGTTCGAACCAAAATCTGATTACCCATTCACCTACGAACTCTATTATATAATTTCTTTTGAAATCGGACCTCAAATCGAGGTCCAAATCCCCAAAATTTGAAAACCTAGGTTCTACCCAAAATACCCAATTTTCCCATGAAAACTTTTGATTTTGAGTTGAAATCGTGTGAAAAGATGTTATAGATTGAAGAAAACGAGTTAAAATGACTTACAAGAGAGTTTTTGTTTTGGGAAGATATGAAAAATGGGTGAAAATGCGTCTAAGTCCCAATTAACTAGTCTCTGATGTCGCAATTAGGACGAGGGTTCGCAATTGCGAACCCCTTCAGGACCTGCTATCTTCGCAATTGCGAAGAATATGTCGCAATTGCGACCCTTGGAAAAATTCACTAACTTTGCATTTGCGAGGAAACAGTCGCATTTGCGACTCTGGCCCCTTTTGCATTTGCTATTAAATGGTAGCATTTGTGATCAAGGCCACCCCAGGCTATCTTCGCATTTGCGATGGACTACTTGCGTTTGCGAGCCAGGTTTCGCAAAGCCTGCAGGCGTGCAACATACCAGCAAATTCCTAAGTAAACATTTCACTCTGTGGCCTATACAAAACTCACACGAGCCTTCGGGGCTCCAAACCAAACATGCACACTAACCCAAAAACATCATACGGACTTTCTCGTGCATTCAAATCACCAAAATAACATAAAAAACTATGAATTTAGCATCAAAATCATGAAATCACTTAAGAACATCAAATTTTCCAATTTTCTCAAATAAGGTTCGATTCACGTCATTTCAAGTCTGTTTCTTACCAAATTTACAGACTCAACTTCAATCACATATAAGACTTGTAAAGGGCTCCGGAACAAAAATACGGGCCCGATACCATCAAATTTCAAACAAATTTCATTTCTAAAAAATCATATATTTCCAAAAAATAATTTTCTTTAAATATTAATTTCTCGAGCTTGGGACCTTGGAATTTGAATCCAAGCATACCCAAGTCCCATATTTCGCTACGGACCCTCCGGGACTGTACATCCGGGTCCGGGCCCGTTCACCCAAAATTTGACCAAAGTCAACCTAAATTCATTTTTACGGCAAAATTTATTATTTTTTTTACAGATTTTCACATAATGGCTTTTTGGAACGTGCCCAAACCATGCACGTAAATCGAGGTGAGACAAAAAGGAGGTTTTAAGGCCTCAGAACACTGATTTTGTTTCTCTTTGGGGTCATCACATCCTCCACCTCTAAAAGAACCATTTGCTCTCGAACAAACATGAGAAAGAAGTACCCGAGTCGGAGAAAAGATGGGGATAATAGTTCCGCATATCGGACTCTGACTCCCAGGTCAATGCCTCAGCAGGCTGACCTCTCCACTGGACACGAACAGAATGGAAACTCTTCGATATCAACTAACGAACCTGCATGTATACAATAGCTACCGGCTCCTCCTCATAGGATAGATCCTTGTCGACCTGGACAATGCTGAAATCTAACACGTGGGATGTATCGCGGTGATACTTTCGAAGCATGGACATATGAAAAACTGGATGCACGGTTGATAAATTTGGCGGAAACACAAGTTTGTAAGCCACCTCCTCCACTCGATCAAGAATTCAGAACGGGCTAATGAACCTAGGGCTAAGCTTTCCCCTCTTCCCAAATGTCATCACGCCCTTCATACGCGACACCCGAATCAATACCCGCTCACCGACCATGAATGCCAAATCACAAACCTTATGGTCGACATAACTCTTTTGCCTGAAATGAGCTGTACTAAGCCTATCCTGAATAATCCTGACCTTGTCCAAGACATCTTGCACTATATCCGTACCCAACAACCGAGCCTCTCCCGACTCAAACCATCCAACCGGCAACCGGCACCGCATACATACAAAGCCTCATAAGGAGCCATCTGGATACTCGACTGGTAGCTGTTATTGTAGGCAAATTCCACTAAAGGCAAAAACTGATCCCACGAGCCTCCAAAGTCAATAACACAAGACCAGAGCATATCCTCCAAAATTTGAATAGTTCGCTCGGACTGCCCTTCCGTCTGAGGATGGAACGCTGTGCTCAACACAACCCGTATGCACAATTCACGCTGAACTGCTCTCCAAATGTGAGGTAAATTGTGCACCTTGCTCCGAAAAGATAGACACAGGCACACCATGAAGACGCACAATCTTCTGGATATAGATCTCAACTAATCTCCTAGAAGAATATGAGACTGCCACATGAATGAAATGTGCTGACTTGGTCAGCCTATCAATAATAACCCACACTGCATCGAACTTCCTCTGAGTCCGTGGGAGTCCAACAATGAAATCCATAGTGATACACTCCCACTTCCACTCAGGAATCTAAATCTTCTGGAACAGACCACCAGGTCTCTGATGCTCGTACTTAAATTGCTGACAATTCAAACATCGAGCCACATATGCAACAATGTCCTTCTTTATTCTCCTCCACCAATAATGCTGCTGCAAATGCTGATACACCTAGGCGGCGCACGGATGAATAGACTACCGGGAACTATGGGCCTCCTCTAAAATCAACTCCCGGAGCCCATCCACATTAAGCACACAAACTCAACCTTGCAGCCTCAGAACTCCATCATCTCCTAATGTAAACTGCTTGGAACCTCCATGCTGCACCGTGTCTATAAGGACATACAAATGAGGATCATCATACTGCCGATCTTGGATACACTCCAATAGAGTAAAACGAGCAACTGTACAAGCTAATACATGGCTGGGCTCAGAAACATCCAACCTCACGAACTGATTGGCCAAAGCCTGAACATACAAGGCAAGCGGTCTCTCACCGACTGGAATATACGCAAGACTACCCATACTGGCTAACTTCCAACTCTAAGCATCGACCACCACATTGGCCTTTCTCGGATGGTATAAGATGGCGATATCATAGTCTTTTAACAGTTCCAACCACCTTCTTTGCCTCAAATTTAGCTTATTCTGCTTTAACAAGTATTGCAAGCTCTTGTGATCCGTGAACACTTCACATGCCACGCCATACAGGTAATGCCTCCAAATCTTCAGCGCGTGAACAATGGCTGCTAACTCCAAATCATGGACTGGATAGTTCTTCTCATGAATCTTCAACTTACGCAAAGCATAAGCAATGGCCTTGCCATCCTGCATCAACACCGCACCAATCCTAATACGAGATACGTCACAATAAACTTTATATGGCCCTGAACCTATGGGCAAAACCAACACTGGCGCTGTAGTCAAAGCTGTCTTGAGCTTCTGGAAGCTTGCCTCACACTCATCCAACCACCTAAACTGGGCACCCTTCTGGTCAACCTAGTCATCGGGCTTGCAATAGATGAAAACCCCTCCACAAACCGATGATAATAGCCTTCCAAACCCAAAAAACTACGGATCTCTATAGCTGATGTGGGTCGAGGCCAATTCTTGACTGCCTCTATCTTCTTTGGATCGACCTGAATACTCTCTGCTGAAACCACATAACCCAAGAAAGCAACTGAACTCAACCAGAATTCACACTTCAAAAACTTAGCATACAACTTGGCTACCTCTCAGAGTTTGAAGAACCACTCTCAGATGCTGCTAATGCTCCTCCCGGCTACCGAAATATATCAAAATATCGTCAATGAAGACTATCACAAATGAATCCAAGTAAGGCTTGAAAACTCGGTTCATCAAATCCATGAAAGCTGCTAGGGCATTTGTCAATCTGAATGACTTCACCAAGAACTCATAATGCCCGTACCAAGTGCGGAATGCTGTCTTAGGGATATCGGATGCCCTAATCCTCAACTGATGGTAGCCCGATCTCAAGTCGATCTTAGAAAACCCTTGGGCACCCTGAAGCTGGTCGAATAAATCATCAATCCTCAGTAGTGGATACTTATTCTTGATTGTGACCTTGTTCAATTGCCGGTAATCCTAAATCCATGAAAGCTGCTGGGGCATTTGTCAATCCGAATAAATCATGAATCCTCGGCAGTGGATCTGGTCGCACGCCGCAACAGTGTTTTATGATTTGGATCAAGTTGTGCGACGCAATATTAAAGGATAAAAGTGGATATTGAATTGTTAATGTTTCCTTATTCCTTCTACTGCGAATTTTAAATTGTTCTTTATGCTTTTCTCCTGAGTTACTGTTGGTAAATGATACCCCCACCGCATGTCTCCTTCCCATCTTAAACTGCTAGTTTTCCTTTATTATTACTTGCTATATATACGATTTAACTGCACAGGTTTATTTGGTAGTCTGGTCCTAGTCTCGTCACTACTTCGCCGAGGTTAGGCTAGGCATTTACCAGCACATTGCATTGATAACTATGATTTTAAGACGTTTTACATCTATTCTTGCCCAAGCTTTGTGCGTGAATTGCCATAAATTAGTCCCAAAATGCTTACAAGTTGCATTTGATTGCAGGTTTGAGCTACAAGATGACAAATGTCAAAGATCAGCTCGAAACAGAGTGAAATCTGCAAAGTGTGGAAGTCAAGTGAAGTGGGGAACAAAGAGACCCAGCGCGGACCGCACTGCTTTGCCACGCAGCCGCGCTGGAAGTTCAGAGATTGGGCATTTTAGTTGTGACATGCGCGTCAGCGCTCATCCTGACGTGGTCCGCGCCTGAGGAGGTTCAGCGACCAGAGAATGCAAAGGCAAACCCACGTGGCCGCGCACCAAAATAGTGCGGTCCGTGTGGATGATGTTCAGAGAGTGATCATTTTGCCAAGTTCTCCACGCGGCCGCGCCCCATTTATACGCGGTCCGCACTCTTCAGCCAGTGCGACCGCGCTACCTTTTTGCGTGGTCCGCGCCCCCAGCTTCAGAAGAGAGAATTGAAGACCAAGACCCCTACGCGGCCGCGCTGCATTTCTGCGCGGTCCGTGCCAGCCCCGCAGGGGTATTTTTGTCCAATTTTTCCTGTGCACTATAAATAGAACATTTTACTTTTTTTAGGTGAGGTATTAGAAATCAGATAGCTGCTGCACTCGTGAGACTCAAGTTTTAGCCTATTTTGGGCAATTTCATCTTGCTTTATCGTGGATTCTTGTAGATTAACATTGTAGTTAATTAATATGTCGATTTTATCTACTATTTCTTCAATTTCTGTTTCTATTATGTGTAGATAAACCCATTAGCTAGGGTTGTGGCTCAACCCTAGTATGGGTAATCAATGGGTGTGATTGTTTAATGCTTGAATGATGTTGGGTGTTTGCTATTTGGGTTAATTTTATGATTTAATTAGGATTTGGTGGTTGCAAACACTAAGTCTAGCTTAGTGGGTCTTGACTCTTCTTGAGAAAGAGTGTCTATGACCCCAAAATTGACCCAACAAGGAATTGGGATGGACCCATGAGAATGGTAGTCCCAATTAACGGGTTAAACCTCGAGAGAGTAATTACCCAACTTGAACCCTAAGTTGCTTGGGCATATTGGCCTACCAAATTGGTCTCGAGAGAGTCAATTGGGCAAAATCACTCTCTCTACCGAGAGGTGTGAGAGTGAGTGCAATCATGCAACGGTTATAGCATAAGCCCCATAATCATCATTCTTGTATTAGGAATCTCTACCCGTTAGTTGACCACCTAGGTAAATGCCACGACCCTAGTGCCTTTCTCTATCTTGCATACAACCTAGAATTAATATCTTAGCATAACTTAGTTTTAATTAGTAGTTGTTAAATTGTAGTTGATAATCACAAAACCCCCAAAAATATTAGAAGTACAATTAGAAGCTAAAACGCATTTCTAGACCAAACAAATACTCGAATCCATTCCAAGATCCCTATGGAAATTGACCCCGATACCACTATTGGGTAAAAGTCTTAGCGCCCACTCTTCCTAAGGTTGAGTCCCCCGCGATCACTTTTTGGCACCGTTGCCGGGGAGCTTTTCAGTGTTTGACTATTTGTTGGCTCGTTTTGTGTTTTGCTTCTCTTTCCTTCCTTTTATTAATTCTATTTGTGTCAATTCACTCAGGTACACATGGCTTTAAACGCAAATGACCCTCTTGGAAACATGGTCGTGGGGGAGGAGGTTGAGGATCTATAACAAGAAGATGTATTACCTCATTCTCCTAGGAGAGGTCGAAATGCCAATGCAAATGCTAATGCTAATGCCAACATACCAGACCCTCCTCTACCTCCACCAAGAGTGGCACCAAGAGTTCTACCTAATCAAGGGTACACAAGTGCAATAGTTCCCACCCGAATCCGGGCGGGGAACTTCCATATTACAAATGTGATGCTCACCTTGCTCGAACAACGAGGTTATTTCACGGGGGCTGCTGATCAGAATGCTTATAAACACTTAAAAGGCTTCGTGGATACTTGTTGGGGGTAGCAAGCAGACAAATGTTTCGGAGGATGCATTGAGACTTCGACTTTTCCCGTTCTCACTTCGGGGAAAGGTGTTAGTTTGGTTGGAGAGGCTCCCCAATCATTCCATCACTATATGGGATGAGTTGGCAGACAAATTCATCGCTAAGGTTTTCTCTCCAAGTCACATGGCGGCTCTACGAGACGAGATTCTAGCTTTCAAGCAAGAGCCGACTGAACCATTACACAAGATATGGGAGAGGTTTAGAATGATGGTGAAAGAGTGCCCTAACAATGATATGAATGATGTGATGATCCAACAAACGTTCTATAGGGGTGTGAGCACGTGATTTTTGCCCTATATGAGATTTATTCCCAAAATTTCAAAATAAAATAGTTTTGCATTGTGTGTGTGATTTTTGTGAATTTTGTTTGCATTTGTGTATGCATGTTATTTGTTTAAATTAATTTAAAAATA
>MU697895.1:658-45156 GCA_026770625.1 Nicotiana glauca
TCAGCACCAAATAATCTTCGAACTGATGTGAGAAACTAATGTAACTTCAGGATCTTCGAATTACTTCTATTGTTTTTGGTATTTTTGAATTTTGGAAATAAAGAATTTCTGAGATGGAGGCTTAAAATTGCAGAGATGATTCATGAGGATTTCAGATTGCCAAAAACTTATTAAGAGAGGCCAAATGAAGCCTATTTATAGAGTAAAAAGGGAGGGAAATTTTGAAATTCATATTATGATTTCCCACCCCTTATCTTATGAATTATTTTTAGATTAATACACTTAGTTTAATCAGAAATGCACTAGAACCCCTGCTAGAAGGTTCTAGTGACATCTATACTATTCTAATACTCCTAATTGTCCATATTGCCCTCACTTGCTTTCAGTTTCTACCTGTTTACCCTTTTATTACGCCCAGGATACCCTTTTATTCTTCAGTTATTTACCCACGAACCAGGCAGCATTTCCATCTATACCCCTAACCCCTTAGTTTATTTACCATTATACCAATTATCCTTTTTCCTTTAGCCCTTTTTTATTTATTTACCCATTTAACCCCCGTTATTCAATCAGAAACTTAAAAAGTCAAAGTCAAAATCGAATTTGCAAAAATAGCCAACAATAGAAGGCTTTACAGATATAGTCAAATTAGGTCTAAGCACTCAATTAACGAGATTCGAGGGGAACAAATCAGTCATCGGTAGAATCTAATCAACAGAATACTCAGTCACTAATTTTGAATTTATCAAATAAGAGTCCTAAAATCTAAATATGGCTATGAAACAACAATACATGCGATTTTTGACTAAGAACTTTATCAGAAAAGAAGACATGTGATTCCCAAGTAGAAAAGATCAGAAAGCTACCATGTTGTTCATAACTGAGCAAGATCAGACGGCAAATAGGCATGTGATAGAACAAATAAAACAATCCGGAAGGCAAAGACATGTGATAGAACAAATAGAAAAATTTAGGAAAGCAAAGAGACATGCAAATAGGAAAACCAGGATTAGAACACTTAGCTTTTCGATTTGTTTCTTCTTTTCTTTCTTTCTTTCTTCTATTTTCTTTTCCTTCATTTTTCTTAACTTTTCTTGGTTATCCAGAACATTGGAAGTTCAAGAGTCATTTTTCTTGGATTTTTAATCTTCAGGCAGACTCATCGAGTCTTTTTTGTGTAAAAGACTCTTAGGAAATAGGGATATTAGGGTTATGGGTTTAACAGGGTAGTTTTTGGACTAGGGGAGTTCGCCAGAGTGGAGTTTCCGGCGAGATATTTTTTAGTATTCGAGCAGTTCGGGCTTGATTTAAGAAAAACTAACTAGGTAGGGTTGAAGAGGATGAAGAGATGGTTGTATGGTGTTAAGGAGGAACACTGGTTCAAAAGTGTGGTCGCCGGCTAGGGTTCCGGCAACTTGTTTTTCAATATTCGACGAGTTTGAGTCTGATTTGAAGGAAAATAGATTAGATAGGGTGAAAGAGGAGTTCATAGTGGTTCAGGGGTGTTCGTGGTGGTTTGATCAGAGCAGGTAATATTTCCCGCCGGTAGGTTTCCGGCGGGCATTTGAGAGAACTTTAGGGCGGCTAGGTTTTCTGATATTAGAGACGAAGATACACATATGAAATGATATGTAATGTTTAGGTATTTAAAAACTTTAGATGTTCTGGAACCGTTGGATAGATGTTACCAACGGTTCAGATCAGTTCACATAGGCGACGTCATTTTATTATTAAACAACAGTTACTCCTGGCAGTTTGATCAAATTTCCAACAGTCCATATTTAATCAACCTGGACGGTGTCGTTTGGTTTAATATGAAGGCCAACCGGCTTGATTTCATTTGGGCCTGATCCATGTTTTATACCATTTGGGTTGCTGAATTGTATTTGGCCCAATTCTTGTATATTGTATTTGTATTTTACCTTTTTGTATTTTCGTATTTTTGTATTCTTTTCTTTTCTATATTTTTTATTTTACTTTTTGTATTTATTTATCTATTTATTTACCTTGTATTTTCTTTGTATTTTCTTTTAATTTTTTGATTTTTTTAAAATTAAAGAGTAATTAATTTCTATTTTTTTTATTTTCTGATTAATACAAAAATGGTATTTTGTTTTGTTTTTCCTTTCAAAAAAGTCCTAGTATTTCTACTTATTTCATGAGTTATTTTTAAACAAATAATTGCCACACAAATTGAAAAATCATTTTTGCCTATATTTTGGAACAATTTGCTTAGGGCAAAAAATCACGTACTCACAAATGATTCTTACCACAATTGTCCAGGGGTAGACTAGGACACTCTGACTGACTCCCTATGCTCAGGGGGAAGGCCAATTTGGATTCAGGAGAACATGACCCTGCATTCCAAGTCATTCAGCTGGGACGCTAAGTGTTGGTTCACTATGATTTTCATCAGATTGTTGCCCACGAGCAACACAATAGATGTGACCATCTTGCGGGGTTTATTGGTTTGGTGCTTTGTGACCGGGAAGGATGTCGATATTGCTAAAATCATTGGAGATGAAATGATGCTCCAGTCGCCACTGATGACTAAGGGGTTTTACTTCCCCTCTCACGAGGTTGTGTTTGATGGCTAATGTCCCAGTCAATCCTATGGATGGTACTCTACCCCCAAAAGCAGCTTTCAAATCGTCAAAGATCAAAGTGGGCAGAGATGCACCTACACACATTGAACTGGATCATGATGATGCCCCAACAATTATGGCACCACCTAGGAGGTCTTATGATGGAGCTGGATCCTCACGGCAACCCCGAACCGGGGCGGATTACCCTCGATCATACTCCAATCGACCATTGTTACCTTATATGGAGGAAGATGTGGCTGAACTACGCACCTCCGTAGATAGCCTGCATGTTCATTTGGATGCTATGTCTAGACGGCAGGCCAAGTCTGAGAGCCGGGTGATGGATTGGTTCCGTGCTTTAGGGAGGGCTTTTCACTTGGATCCCTACACCGTCTCTGACTCCGAATGATGACCAGGGAAGTCCTCTTACCCTTCTGCTCTTTAATTATTTGATGACATGAGGACATGCCATACTCTTTGTGTGTGGGGTGGGAGACTTGAGTATTTGTATATATGATTTGTGTATATATGTTGTTGTTGTATATGTAGCTTAGATATCACCGACTTGGCCCAACGACGGACACTTGTCGACGGGTTTCTTGAGGGTTAAAGTCGAATAAAAAAACTAAAAAATAAAACTAGAAAAGTTCGGAGACTCTTCCCGATGACGGACCACCTAGACAGTATTCTTGAGGGAAGTAGTCTAACCAAAAAGATTTTTTTTTAATTTCTTTTTAGGTAGTGTAGTAATTCCCCCTTGGTTTTTCTTTTAACCGCAGTTCTTTTCCAAGGGTTTTTCTTGAACTGGGTTAAGTAGATTTTTTTATTCTTAATAGATTCTAGGACCCTTAGGACTCTTGTGGGCTAAGAAGGGTTGGGAAAGAATGCATCCCGTAGTGTTCATACCTGCAAATACTTAAAACGAACTTGAGGGTGCGACGTCTAGGCTCTTGTGTAGATTCTTAATCTTATGCCTTAATTTTGCACACCCTGTCTTATTTGAATGCTCTTGTGAATATGTTGACAAATTAATTCGGAATGAGTTACATGCCCAGTGTGTGTGAGGTTATATATGTATTCTGTGCTTGCATGCGATACCTAGAACTTGCCCCGTGTGTGTGCAAAACGAAATAGTAGTTGTTCGGTCTTAGAGATGATTTAGGCATTTCCTTGAATAGCCCATATAGTAATGAGTCCACCTGTACATATTACCATAGTTAACCCCGTTGAGCCTATAATCCTTTTTCATTGTCAACCACATTACAAGCCTTACCCATTTGTTTGAATTAACCATCTATTTAAACCTTTTCACCTCTCACGAGCACTTGAATTGTTATGAACTTTGTAAAATTTAAAGTGTGGGGTGGCCGGTTTGGCTTTAGAGTGGAACTAGTTGAATAAGGAGAAAGGTGCACTGTTTTAAAAAATAAATAAATAAATAAAAAATAAGGAAGAGCCACTTGAATTGAAAAAAATAAAAATAAAATAATATATATATATATATATATATATATATATATATATATATATATATATATATATATATATATATATATAAAAGCATAAAAACTCGTAGATAAGTGGTGGCTCTTGATGCAATTGTGCTTAAAGAAGAATGGGATAGTTACATTGATATGAAGGTGGAATTTTTTTGGAGTGACATAAGGAGGAGGTTTAATTGAATAAATGTATGTATTAAAATGCTTAGGGAGGTGTATTCACTCTCATATCTAAATATATCATACCCGTCTCGTAGCCTACATTACAACCAAATGAAGACCTATTGTTCTTAGACTGAGCAATTTGATTAGTAGAGTATTACACTAAGGGCAAGCTTATGGTGTATTTGTGTGGCATATGAATGTTCTTTGCTGAGAGTGGGTGAATTCTTTCTATCTATAGTTCCTTGTTGTTTGATTTCATGTGTGTGGAACTTTTCTCAAAAATGTGATGTGAGGGCATTTAACTCAGGAAGGAAAAGCAAGTCTTCACTTCTGTTAGAGTATATAGAGTAAGCATGAGTGTGGCATGGCATTAGAGTCTTTATCTGAGGTGTGGTTGTTGCACGACTTAGGTTGTTCTTTCATAATAGCAGGTGTGACATAAAAAGAGCAATGCATCTAATGAATAGGCCTAAAAGTGTGGTTCAGTTTTCTCGAGGACGAGCAAAGTTTAAGTGTGGAGTGTTGATAATAGGTGAATTGGACTATAATTGGACCCTAAAGAACCACAATTTTATATAGCTTTGTTGTAAAAGGTGATGTACAAATGCTCTAATTAGTGCTTTTCATAATTGGAAGGCTATATCTAATGAAAGAAGTCAATGGAGCAAGTTTGGGATCAACTACGGAGAAAAGGAGGCCAATCAAACAATGCCCAAGAAATGCACCAAGTGAAAAGTCAAAGGAAGGATGAAGTTGGCCCGCCACGGCCATACCATAAATGTGGTAGGACCGCGGCAGAGTAGAGATAAAGATTCAGAAAACCTTTTTGGCCGCGGTCCCGGCGTAACCGCGGTGTGACCGCGACAGAACGCGAAACAGTTAGGGGCAGGGTTATCAAGTCGGAAAAAATTGGTGTAAAACCCTTATAAAAAGTAGGATTTCGGCCACATTAGGACAGATTTGTTTAGAGAGTACTTTGGGCAAGAAACACAAGTGTGAGAGATCACCCAAAACATCATACTTATTTATTTCTTCTTTTTCTTGCAGTTTTCCATGATAAATATTTTCATAGATTATCTTCAAGCTGTTATGAGTAGCTAAATACTTTAGTCTAAGGTTTTGATGGAACCTATTGAAGGATGAACTTCTTGATTATGTTCATATAGTTTGTTGGTTAATCTCTATTTGTTAAATTATGTGTTTATTGCAGTTAATTGACAGGATCCTCAATTAACCAAGCTTATTTAGTGTGCATAACTCGTGAGAGAGTGCATATTTAGGTAATTATTGAACAACACCACTCCCAAAGTATAAGTGGGATCTATAACTATGGGTTTAAAGGCGGGACTAGGGATACCAAAGCCTTGAGTGTGATCTAAAGTAATAAACAAAGTCAGCTCGCGTAGCTCGGGAGAGTGCGTCTAGTAAATTATCACAATTACTCAGGAGAGATTTACGGTAAAAAGCGTGCTCATGATTGATAGAGATATTTGGTGAATTTATATGAAATATACCCGGAAGGGATTTTATCAATAGGGGAAATCACTACCTTAGAACCTTCTCATTATTATTTTATAACCCAGAATATTTAGTTTACCACTGTTAGTTATTTATTTTCAATCTTAGTTAGTAGAAATACCATCAACTATTGTTTACAAAGTTTGGGAAATTGATCATAAAGAATTTAGTGATTCCAACAAAGGTAATTGATAGGTTAGTTCTCTGTATGATTCGACTCCGGACTTGTAAATCGAATTTTATTTCCAACGACCACATTGTCCTTTTTAGAAGGTATAGTTGGGCATGATCATTCACAGCTGCCCAGAAGGGAAAAGCCATTATTGGCCAGGGTACTAGCAGAGTACTACCTGAGTTAGTGAGCATGAGGTGTCCAGGCTTGAGTTTCCATTTGGAGCTTCATAGAATCTTTATATTGAGGGAGAGATTAGGGGTGCTTTAGCTACCGTACCTCCGGCTTCTTAGCACGATGACATGAGGGAGGCCGTCAGATTGCTAACTAGCATTGCTTTTACACTGTACATACGATAATATATTTTCTCCACGTATTTTGGTTTGTCAACAAACCATCATATAAAGAAGATACGAAAATAAATCAGGTAGACAACAAAGAAAATTGCAAGTAAAGAAAAAATGAAATAATAAAATATCAACCCATTGCAGAACGCAACCCGATCTAAATAGAAGTCACATCACAGCTCTTAGGTCCATATCAGAATCTGGTAACCGAACCAAATCAATAACCAACTCCCCCAGATCTCACATTAGCCAGAAACATATCAGTTTCTCATAATCCTCATGTACACCATCAAAAGAAAAATATGAGAGAGCGACCCTAGGGGGATGGATCTGTATCCGTATGATACATGCCCAATTCAACGTGCTGCACAAATAATTCACATGCTAATAATATCAACCACACAAACAACTCGCGTGCTGCACAGACAACTAACATACCATAATATCAATATCTGGATATGCATGGATAATTTATATGCTACCAGGACAACTCACGTACCAATAAAGAAATCCTCCCAGCGTGGTTATAGGCATAAAGACAGAATACACCCGGCATGGCCACAGGCATAACAACACAATCCTCCAGGCATGGTCACAGGCATAACAACACAATATGCCCGACATAGTCATAGATAGAACAATAGAATCTGCCTTGCGTGGTCACATGCATCAAGTCCAAATCATATTACACATGAGTAAATATACAAGAATACATGTATGTGATCAATGCATATCGTATTTCATGATTCTGGAAAGGTATAAAGACATGCCGTTTACCGTAAAAATGGTAATAATAATTAAATTTATTGATGAGACTCTAAAAATACGTGATCT
The DNA here is from genome assembly GCA_026770625.1 of Nicotiana glauca. Taxonomy (NCBI): domain Eukaryota; kingdom Viridiplantae; phylum Streptophyta; class Magnoliopsida; order Solanales; family Solanaceae; genus Nicotiana; species Nicotiana glauca. Next base: position 7,779 of record MU697895.1, read on the forward strand.
ATTTTTATGCTAGTTGTTAAGAAGTTGATGCTATGCGTATGAATTTTTAAAACGAGATACAAGCTAAAACAAAGTTACGAACCGATGAGTCAGCTATCCAGAGCCTCAAGCTTGTCGGTTTGGGCCTCGAGGTTGATTCCTGGGCTCAGGCTCGAGCTATTAGGGATAGTTGGGGAAGGGCTGACAGTCGCGATATAATTAAAGAAGCTCTTTGTGGCCAATGAAAAGCAATAAATCAAGAACAAGTATGAAAGCAATAAATAAGAGAAACAATATCGAGAGAGTATGTTTGAGAGAAAAGAGAGGGAGAGACTTCTCATAATTTTTGTAGAGTAATTGGAGCAACTTGTCCCTTACAAAGTAGTAAGGATCCCCTTTATATAAAAGTGAAAACCTTATACGGTATGACATATATTAATTGTAAATATATGGAGATCATACAGCTAGATGTGACACCCTGACTTGGGTTCAGAGTAGGCTCGCTAGGCCTTGTCAGATGAAGTCGTGTGCCTTAGGAACTCCCCTCCACATAGCCATTGGTATGTTCTCCCCCAGGATCGATACACGAAAGCCCTTCAAAGGTCAGTCTCGACCTCGGTTTTGAACCTCAAGAAGCATGTTAGCGGGGCATCCCAATGATGGGAAAATCGTGCCCACCAATTTTACGGTACACACATGCTAACGTGTATACATGAGCAAAGTGTGCTATCATAGATCAAATGGGCAATTTCATTAGAAAAATAGCAATTATCAAATTCATTCAAGGAATTAGCCCCTATGTAACCTCAAATATAGATCTAATAGTTCACAATAAGGTTAAAAATATGAGAAACATGACATCATAATGCTTAACAATCAATTCCAGGCATGCCATAGCATAAGCACTACCTGATTAGGGATAAATACCCTGGTGCTCGCACATGGGCTAAGTCCTCACATAGATGCGCACCCATAGCACATAGCTATCACAAATAACTTAGGCAACTAGCACATCAATCAAGTTTACTAATATACTAACCTCAAGCTAGTTAAAGCAAATAACGAGCAACCCAAACAATACTCTAGAAACATCATCCAGCGTGATTCTTTAATCAAATAATGCCAAAGGATACAAACCCAAATGATAAAAGTTGAATCTTAAACCAAATATCCAAAGTCAACCTAGGATCGCATCTCAAAATCCGACAAAACTCAAACATTTCAACAACCCATTCAGTTACGAGTCGAACCATACTACTTTCACTCAAATCCGACTGCTAATCAATTTTCAAATATCAATAATGCATAAAGTTTAGAGAAAAACTCCCAATTTATCTTTAAAGTTATCAATTAAATACCAAAATTGAAGATGGAATCATGGAATATAACCAAATCTTAGTAGAAAACACTTACCGTAATCCATGTGATGAAAGTCCTCTCCAAAATCTCCCAAATTCAAGCTCCCCAACTCGAAATGTGATAAAATAGGTCCGAAATCGAGTACTTATAGATCTGCTCCAGGGATACCCTTTGTGATCGCGGGACCAGCTTCGCAACCGCAAAGCCCAAAATTGCTCAACCTCGATGAATCCCTACACGAACTCAACCTCCAGGCTCATAGTGACGAAACACATTTGCACAGACCAACGCGAATGCGAACACTGAAGCACAAATGCGAAGAGGAAACCATGAAGACCTGCCCAACCTAGCTCTACACTATGAGAACACGTAGTCACCCAGCTCCAGATTTGTCCTACACGATCACGGCTACATCATCGCAATCGCGAAGAATAACTGAAACACAAGAAAACAACAGAAACTAGCAACACCACATTGCCCAAAATGGTCTGAAACTAATCCAAATTACACCGAGCCCCTCGGGACCCCGTCCAATCATAACAACAAGTTCCAAAACTTAACACGAACCTACTTAAGGCCTCAATTTACACATAACAACACTAAAATCATGAATCACACCTCAAATCAAATAAAATAAACTTTTGAACTTTTAGCTTCCAAAACTCGTGCCGAACCATATTAAATCAACTCAGAATGACCTCAAACTTTGCAAACAAGTTCCAGATGACATAACGAACCTATTCCAACTCTCGTAATGACAATCCAAACCCAATACTCAGTGAAACTCAAGATCATTTCAATTTTTCAAATTACCAACTTTCGTCAAATAGTGTCGAACCCTTCTATGAACATCTACATGCAAATCGGTGCATGTGCCCAAGTCCAAAATCACCTTCTGAACCTAATAGAATCAACAAAATTTGTTCAAATACACAAAAGCCAAGCTTGGTCAACTATTCCAACTTGAAGCTTCCTATTTGAGAATCATTCTACCAAATCAATCCCGAATCGCTCGAGAACCAAAATTGGAAATACACAATTTATAATACACCATATGAAGTCAAAACCTCCTCTGAACATCAAAATTCAAATCGCCAACTTCCAACAAAGATAGTCAAAACCTGCTCCTAACATTCAAATTCAAATCCGAACATATGCTAAAGTCTAAAATCACCATACGATCCTAATAAAACCATCAAATATCGATTATGATGTCATTTACTCAAAAGTTAATCAGTTGTCAACTTTTCCAACTTAAAGCTTCCAATTGAGAATTAATCTATCAAATCCATCCCAGACAACTCGAAAATTAAAACCAACCCTACATGCATGTGATAGTATACTATATTGAAAGCTAAAATCACAAAATAAAATGCTAGAACTCAAAACAATTTATTGGGTCATTACACTTTAGCAGCATCCGCACCTGGGCGCATCAACTAGATGAACAAATCCTGGACATGAAACATCCCCCCCAGTGTCTGCTACTAGGAATTTCAAGCTGAAGTAGACATAAATTATGCAGCTTAGCATCAATCCCTAAAGCTAACAGTAGAAAAAGGTTAGCTTTAGCTTAGGACTTTTATACGCAATATATAAGTTAGAAAGGAAGATTTTAAGTCATATAACAAAGTTTGAAGTGAAGAAAATCTATCATATTGTTCGAACACTGTGGAATTCGTCTTGAGTTCTTTTCCTTTTTTATTTATTGATTGTTATGTATTCTTGAGAATTAATTGAGATTCTTACCATGAGTGTGGTTAAAATCATTTATTTTGGGGTTATAGTTTTAAATGAATGTTGATATTTGGATATTGATTTGGCAATTTAATTTCATATTGGATTGTTTATTCGTATCTTGAGCCTAATTATTTTACTGGTCAGCTAACAATGAAATACTATATATGAATGTTGAGTTGTACTTGAAAGAGGTAATACTTGATTGTAATAGAAGTGAATAGAGTGAGATCTTGAACCTAGTCATTGGGGAATTGATTTGCAAATACAAATGGAAATATACCAATTTATCGTGCTTAGCCAATTTTGCAAGAAAATGTTAACTTCTTCTTTTTATCACTAATCCCATAGAAATACAGGGTTTAGAATAAACCGAATAGGCAGGTAGAAGTGTCAAATTTCTACGAGTATTATTGACCTTGCATGATCTAGATAAATTATTAAGTCGAGTCAATTGAAGAATTACATAGGATTGTTATCTGACCATGACCCTGGAATATTATTTCTAATTGACTTAAAAATATTCATGATAAGTGTGTTAGTTATTTTTTTATAGTCGCAACTCTAGTTAGTTGAATTAATTACACAAAAATTACCTTGAACTTGTTCTTGACTCGATAAATTAGAGTGTGTTTTATTAAGTTGATAATTGATCACAAATCCTCGTGGGGATAATATTTTATTTTTATTAATTTATTCACCACATATACTTGCGTGTGCGATTTAGAAAAATAGTAACATTGCGAGATAATGGTAGTTAAGGAGGAAATATTACTGTAGGTTCTCTGGTGATGTGATTATGGATTTGAGATAAATGGAGGAGGAGTCTACCATTGATGATCGGATCATATGGGCATGTGTTGCTGTAGTGACTAGACTAAGATACATTTTTGGCTTAGTTATGACTAGAGAAGGGTGACATCAAGGATGACTTGGGAAAGGAATTTGATAGATGTGTGATGTACACTTTATAGATATATGGCGATTATTGAATGACTTAGGTTTGATAGTCTTTGTGGAAACAATGTGCAAGGATAAAGGATTCACTTAGTTGCGTAAGGAAGGGGTTGTTTCTTTTAGAGAAATCATGTGCTAAAAAGCACACGTCGTTCGGCTTATTTGTCTATGTATTAGGGACTAGACCAAAATAGGTGACTCTCAAGAATAGTGTTGGAAGTTTCAAGTTCTAAGATTTGATACTTAAGGATTTGCCGGATACTTTGTTTGGTCAAGAATTTGAGATTGGTATTTGATTATGACATCACTTGGATTACTTCTGTATGATTATTGATTCTACAATACAGTTTTTAAGAGATAAAAGCAATAGTTTTAGATTCATTGGAGGGCTCTTTAGAGAAAAATCTCGGGTTGAGGTACTTTTTGGTGCATGAAGGGAAATAAAGTGGCTTACAAATACGAGGATGCTATAGTTTGATGGTTGGGATCACTTGGTGTGAGTTTTGGAAGAAGTCCATAGTGTATTCGCAAAGAAAAATAATACCTTTAAAGTGGAACAAGAGTAATCTGAAGAAGTTGAGTCAGTATTGTAGTGGCTTGGACCAGCATGGTAATAGACTGTATCAGTTCTTTTGGTTTGATAGGGAATTACAAGCACTTTTATGGTTAGAGTATTGGGTTATGCAGTCTGTGTGACTTGGTTGACTTGGAGAGACTCAGTTTAATAATGAGATTATTGTGAGAGTGGGTTCCTAAGAGCTTGAGATGATTTTGACCATGACTTTAAGGTTAATATTTCCCACATGCTTGGAGAGTTTATTATACAACAGTGATTAACTCATGAGTTGAGCTAAGTTGTACGCTTCGAGGGAATAAAGAGGAGGATTGAATTACTTGTGACTTGGAGTGATAATAGAATTCTTGTACTTAGATATGACATCGTGATGGGTGAGATGATTCATATGAGGTTTGAATTTCTTTGCAAAGGACACAATTCATCTTTGGGGTAAAAGGATTGGGATTAGAGAAAGAACATATGATTTGAGTTTCTTTGCTAGCAAATACCACTATTTTTGGTTTTGGATCTTCCAAATAATTCCCACAGGAGATCCGGACCCTTTTTTTTTTTTATCCTTCTGGAAAAAGATTCATTCTCTTCAAAAAAAATGAGAGGTAGAACCAATAAAGATTTCTTTTTAGATTCATCCCTGGCCTCATTCAGGAAATATTTTTGATCCAATCCTCAGGAATCAATAGAAAAGGCATAAGTATACTAGTACTGATTTCAGTATCAACAAGAAGGGATTGTGTTGCAGAGGATACTTACATATGTGGTCTATGGACAATTCAACTAAGTGCTACAATAATTGTGTGATAGTTAGTCATTGAGGTTCTTTTTAGTTGCCTGGCTTGAAGGATTTGCTGAAAATACATATTTTGAATTTTTTGCAAGTGTAACTTCATAGTTGTGTATAGGTAGCCATGTAACAGTCAGTAGGATAGGGAATCTTGCACTTTTGATGTATGGAGGAAGAATTTCTAGGGGGGGACTATCACCTTTGTTGCGGACATTGGCAGTGTGTTAATTGTTAGATAGCTGGTTATATATATTTTGGATTGGAGACTTGAGAAGATTTGTTCTTGATAAAGCTTGTGATTTATGGTATTTGATATGTTGATATGTCGTGATCAGCCTAAGTGTAGTGACATATCGTTCTCGAAGATCTTAGGATGAGGAATTTGCTTTAAGAATTTAATGGCATTATTTTTGGTGTGTTGTGATGATGAACAAGTAAAAACTTTAGAGACTCACTTTATATTCAATGCAATGGATTCAATGAGGTTATAACAGATAATGAGTGACTGACACGGAAGAGAGAAACATAAAAGAAAAGGTACGAGATATAGTTTCTTGATAATTGGGTTGATAACGGGTTGCATGTATATATTCAGAGTCGATATCGAGTGGTTTAAATTACTTGTATGTCCATGGGTGGAAGTTTGAATGGGTCCTTATGACCTTATGCAAGGCTATTATCTACTTCAGAAGAATGTGAAATCAGTTTGGGTGTCTACTGATAGGACTATTGAGTATGTGTATTCTATGACAAGTCAGAGTTGCTTATACATTGTAAGGTATCATAAGGGTGTGTCATCCCGAAAGGGTTATAGTTATATGGGATACTTATACCATCGAATTTGATAGAGTGATAGCTCGTCATGTGGGTATAATAGTTATGACGGGTGGTTTGGGTGAACGAGTTAAGTGTAGTTGAGTTTGCTTAATTGTTTCATAATGGAAAATAGAATAACTTGTTTAGATAATCATAGACTTTTTGAGAAAGAATCCATAAGAATGCGAAGTCATTGGGGATAAGTAGCTTTTTACATATTTATCATATTTGGGTTATTTCTTGAATAGTGCACCAGCCATTACGATTGAGGTTCCATGTGGAACTTGGTATGACTTGTTTGTCGGAAACTTGTATACATGAGACAAATCTAAGAGAACTAGCATTAGTACAATGAGATTTGGATAAGGTAAATTATGAAGGGTAATGCTTTTAGGCAGTCAAGAACAAGCAATGGTTTGTACCGGATGAGAGAAATTCATTACTCATTGATATGATGGGTGGTTATGCGTTTATATAGGGTTTTTCATCATTCAAAGTATTGCAAAGGCTTAGAACATGGATTTATTTGGGATGTAATATTTTTGCTGGTACTGGGTTTGGCAATGAGCAGTTATTGCAGGCAGAAGGTATTGCTATGGGTGTATAAGTTATGAGATATATCATGTGGTTCTATATTGAAAGTAAATTGGCGACTTGAAAAAGGTTATTAGGATTGATACAATGAATATATACACGAATCGGATCTTAGAGGAAGTTGCAGATGTTGAAATTTTGTTTAAAGGCTTACAACCTAAGGGTCAGGGAGGAATCTTCAGTCAGGATGTGTTAATAGATTTATATGGTTGGAGGTAACATGAGAATGTTTATGATGAGTTTATATAGCTATTTCACGGCTTTGGAATGATTCTTGGCATGTTCGAGGACGAACATCTACTTAAGTGGGGGAGAATGTATTGTCTAAACCAGTCCTTTAGAGTTCTATTATCCCGTACTATGATTAGAGACATCAAGTAGGTTCATATGATGTTTTATGACTTTCATGTGTGGTTGGTTCGAGTTTGGAGAAGTTTAGGAGTTACTTGAAACGATTCGTTACCAAGTAGAGGCTTTAAGTTAAGAAATCATAGGTTCATATGATGTTTTCTTGTGCTGATGATACACACTATGTCGCGCACTATGCCTAGCATTCGTGTATTTTTCTGTTAGACCCGAAGATTACAATTCTCTGAACTTCTCAAATTTTTGACGCACATTTGCACTAATGCATTGCACTGTGCTACACATGGTGCATCGCATTAGTGTATTACCTTAGAGTGTTTCTTCTTCCTTGATTCTTGACGTTCAGAAGTGATCCTCGACCCCCAAACAAGATCCTAGTTTAATCCCTTCGGCTTTTACTCAGACTTCAAAGCTCCAATTATATGATTTAGCTCCACAACATCTACATAACTCGGAATCATTCCTACAAGGCATAAAAAATACACAATAAGTGCAAAATATTACCAATTAAATCTCAACAGAAGTAAAGTGCAGTGAATTAGAGTGCAATAAGCAGCCAAAATATTATATTATAGCCTACCATCAACACTCCACACTTGAACCATTGCTCGTCCTTGAGCAATCAAACTACACTTCATATAGACACGAACTTTTTAAATAACTCTCCTAACTCATCACACCAAGAATAATTAAAATATATTAAGCACTCTAACGTAACATCATCAGCTCAAGATTTGACTCAAAAGCACCACGCAGTTTTGAAAACTCGCTTACTTTCTCTAACATAGAGGTCAACGACATTACCTTTCCTTCATGAATCAGGCTCCCTCACACAACAATAGAGAGTAGTTCCACACACAATAATATTTAAGAGCAATAAGGAACTCAAGATAGAAAGAATTTACTCACTCTCAGAAACAATATTCATATGCCACAAAAAATGTGACATGGGCTTGCCTGTAGTGCAGTACTCCACTAATTGAGCTCATTCAGTCAAGGTTTTAGTAGGACTTTAATTGGTTGTAAAGTAGGCTGTGGTACTGGTAGGATACATTTAGGTATAAGAGTGAGTACACCTCCCTACGCACTTTAATACATAATTACTCGTTCAGAACCCCACACTTGTGTTAAACCATAACTCCACCTTCATATCAATATACATCAACTCCTACATCTTTAAGAACAAATACATCAAGAGTTACCCTATAAAGGAATATTTTTCACAACAATACAATAATTTTTTTAATTTCTTTTTCAATTCAAGTGGCTCTTACTTTTTCAAAACGGTGCACCTTTCTTCTATTTCAATGGTTCCACTCAAAAGCCAAACTAACAGCCCGCACTTTATCTTTTACAAAGTTCATAACCAATTCAAGTGCTCATGAGAGATAAAGGGCCGAAATAGATGGCCCCTTCAAACAAATTAGTAAGGCTTGTAATGTGGTTGCCAAAGAAATAGTATTACAGACTCAAAAGGGTTAACCAAGCTTCAAAAATATTATGTGGGTAAAAGCATATAACTAGCTCAACAAAGAAATGCCTATATCACTTCCAAGACTGACTAAAACTCCTATTTTGCATTGCGAACAAACGGGAAAAGTTATAGATGTAAAATGCAATGCACATAGTAAGACCAAAACCTCACACACACATGGAACGTAACTCTCTCAAGATTGGAACTATTAAGACACTCTAGTTGAAATTGTTAAGAAAATTTAAGATCATAAAATTTGAGGAACTTAACACAATGGCATGACAGAATCAACTCATGAAATCCATATACATTGGGCACACGTAGCCCACCCTGCATCTGTAACACACCATCCTCTCAAATAGTGACATTATTGGCATCGCCGTGCTGAATTATGTCCTTCAGGACAAGCAGACGGTGATCATCATACTAACGCTCTATGATACGATCATAAAGAGAAGACTGAGGAACCACACAAGACAAAACTCCGCTCGATTTGGAAACATCCAATCTAACAAACTGGTTGGCCAAGGCCTAAACATCCAAGGCTAATGGCCTCTTTACTACCGATAGATATGCTAAGCTGCCCAAACTCTCCACCTTGAGATTCAAGGCATCGGTCACCACATTGGTCTTCTAGGGATGATAGGAATGGTGATTTCATATTTCTTAAGAAACTCCAACCACCTTTGCGGCCGTAAGTTAAGATCCTTCTGCTTGATTAGATGCTATAAACTCCGGTGATCAGTGTAGGCCTCACAAGGGACACCAAACAAGTAGTGCCGCCAGATTTTCAAGGAATGAACAATGGATAATAAATCAAGGTCACGAACGTGATAATTCTTCTCATAAACCTTCAGTTTTCTAGATGTGTAGGCAATCACCCTACTGTCCTGCATCAACAACACGCCAAGACAAATACGTGACACATCATAATAAACCTTATAAGACCCCGAAGCAGTAGGCAATACCAACACTAGAGCTCTAGTCAAAGCTGTCTTGAGCTTTTGAAATCTCTCCTGACATTCCTCAATCCACATAAGCCGAGCACCCATCTTGGTTAGCCCGGTCATAGGTGCTGCAATAGACGCGAAATCCACTATAAATTGACGGTAATACCCCACCAAGCCAAGAAATCTCCTCATCTTTGTAGCTGATGATGGTTTGGTCCAATTCTACAATGATTCAATCTTCTTCAGATCTACCTTGATCCCCTCACTTGACACTACATGGCCCAAAAATGCCACTGAATCTAGCTAGAATTCACACTTGCACGCGCCAAAATCAGAAGACTTGATTTTTTGCTATCAAGACATTTTGGAATCCTTCCTTGAGACCCCGAGGGTGGAAGGCCACGATTGAGTTCTCGGCCTCAGGGCTCATCGAGGTCCTGCTTGAAGAAAGCAAGTTCCGAAGCTGTGATAAAAAGGAAGACTCCTAGGCACATGGCTACACCTGACAAATCTGGCCTACCTGGAGCCTACTCTGAGGTCTTGCGTCAAACCGTCCCATCTTTGTACTCTTACAATTAATATATATATACTATACCGAATCCCCCGCCTATATAAGGGGGCTCACCCTACCTTGTAAACGACTGATGTTGCTCCACTTCTCCACAATGCAATCTCTCTCTCTCTCTCTCTCTCTCTCTCTCTCTCTCTCTCTTCTAAGATATCTGTCTTCATCGACCTAGAGGTCGCCTTAGCACTTTATTATTTTTTCATTGTTCTTCATTATTTGACTCAAGATTAGTAGTATAGAGCCTTAATTATCTATATCTTTCCTTGTTATTCCGTTTTCGAATACCCTCGATAAGCCCAAGATAGGATCGAGGCTCGATTCCGAGGTGCCTACTGGCCCGATTTGCGCTCGGGAAACATCCCCTTACAGGTTCGATTACTACTTTGGCTAACTGATCTTTACCATTTTACTCCACATTTTAGTACTAACCACCCTCACAAACTAGCTCGGGAATATATCATATATTTTTAGAATCCCATTTACAAAAAAAATTATTGTTACCATTTTCACGGTAAAAAGTTTGGCGACCACCGTGGGGCTAAAAATAATAGAGATTATTCTCTTGTTAGTTTCATCACTTAAACGCTTGATATCTTTCACACTTTTTCTTGACCAGGATCTTTCGATTTTAGGTTAATGATCAGCTCAATAAGGGAAATCGAGGATGATAACCCCAAAAATCGTAAAGATAACAGTATGGTCGTTCTAACAACTAGCTCGACACAGTAGGACCATGATGGCGCATCTATATCGGTTATAGCAGATGCAGATCTACAAGTCGCGCAGCGGGGTAATCAAGTCTCATGCACTGATGGCGACACATGGCATGTTAACCAATAGGAAGCCCAAAAAAATCTCAGCCCGGGTAGAATGGGAAGTTAATCTTTCTATTATATTTGAAATGTTGCAGGAATAGCATTTGGCTATCTCTCAGCTACAAAGCCGCCCAGAGACTCCCAGTGCGGCAGCACCCAAAATATCTCCTCTCTTCAAGCCAATAACCGAGGTATCGGGAAATAAAGAACCGACAACCTATCATATACTAGTAAGGATGCTAGAAGACCTTATCATAAAGATAGAATCGTGCTCGCAGAGACTCCTACAGCAACCGTCTCCTAAAGATACGACCCCAGAATTCATTTTGCGAAGGTCAAAAATGGCGAAATCCCCCATGAATGATAGGACCTCAAGTCCTCATGGGCGCATCACTACTTACACATGCCCGTCCAGGAACAGCAACCTCCGAAATGTAAAACTCGGGCCCCTCCCGATAAGGAGATTTGTAGAAACTCCCTCGGAAGAAACCATGATGTAGCGACATTATTCAGCAACTGATCTCGAGGACCTGCTCACTGTAATAGCGCGGTCCTTAGAAGCACACGTGACGCTATCAAAATAATGCCAATAAGCCCAATACATCGAAGGCCGGGAGAAGAAGAAATAAAGTATCACGAGAAGCCGCATCCCGATCCCCGACAAGACAAACAATACTGCTTCCGATCCCGAGTAGTGGAGCGGCATGGGCCTTCGCCCAAAATCCAAACAAAGCCTTCCCGGCGACTCTAGAGTAGTTCAAGAGAAGATTGATTAAATATCTGGTCAAGGCTTGGTCGGATAGCGAACAACACCAGGCCCAAGTCATGGCCGTAGAAGACCCTTAAAAAAACCCCTCGGGTTTGGCATATCCAGGTAGATTCCCAAAAGAGAAGCTGACACTAAATGAATGGAGCGAACAGAAGAGTTGATTCGAGGTACAGCACTTCTCGCAACAACAAGGAAATAGCCTGAGGACAACACCCTCGAGGAACCTCCAATTATACCAGATTCAACAAGACACAAGTGGCAAGGAAACCTCGCCCGATAGAGCTCGGCTTCAACGTTGCAGTTCCAAGTACAGTGGTCACCATAAGCGAAGCCAGGAACTCCAGGTGGCTCAGATCTATTCAACAGAAACCCCTTCATGGAAACCATGGCCCGCCACGAGAATCACAAGATGCTCGGAGTTACAAACCCAAAAGGACAAAAACTATGCCATTCAACCAAGGTCACCACAAAGTGTCACCAGGCAAACAATCCCGGATCCAGCTCCACGGACGAGAGGAAATCAGACAAAATAGAACTTGCAAGCTGCAACGCATCGTCACAACTATTAAAGGATGGCGGCATCTCGTGAAGATCTATAGAACATAAAATGCAATTGCCCGTCACCAGAAAGGGACGATCCTACGAAATGCTTCCAAAGGACACCATCTCGCTCGAGGAAAATGACGTCGAGATTCTGCCTCGGAATCGCATTAACGTATTGGTAATCCCTTCTTTAATTCAACTCATTTCAAATAAAACATACATTTATGAGTATAGGTGGATCGACCAAAATTATACCGACGATGTCGGGCCAAAGCCAATAGGACAATCCGGCTCGACATTGCTCTCGGACCGGACCTCTGATAGGTTCCCAATGGCGATTGCCACAATGACCAAATCACTCCCCCTGCGCAGCCTACCCGAGCTCAGGCTAATACGCCGAGCGACACAAGGAGTGGACGCTTTGTACAAACAACAATGAATAAATATATCGCCCAGGATGCGATTCTTACCCTGCTCCTCCAAAGGTGTAAAACCCCATGATAAACGCAGGGCTGAATCATCTAGCTACAAGCGAAAAGAGGGCATCCCTCGCCTTATGCCCGTGACCGACGTTTCCCTCGAATGATGTCAAAAAGTAAGGACAATCACATCCTCGATCAGGCCTGGCCATACGAGGAAGATGAGTGTCACGGGGCTTGTTCCCCAAAATGCAGCCTCCTTTTATTATTTCTTTTCCCTTCTTGTTGCTAATCTGTACGCATGCAGCCAGTTGAGGCATTCAGCAGCTCTGGATCCTGCTTGAGGATCCCCCGCCCCCACGGGGCCCACCGGACATTCTTTCCTCGATCGGGTTTCTAACAAGAAGAATGTTCAGCCAACAAGATTATTAGCAGAACTGCACATCCCTGGAGAAGGGACCCGGTGAGATCGTAATCCTCTCCCTTGAAATATTCCAGTATGGAGTCATACAAAGCCCATCGGATAATCGGGGAAGCCACATCCGTGTGGACCAGACTCACAGCGACAAGGCAACATGTATTTATAGCTTATATTTCCGTCAAGCAATAAAGAATATTTTTTAAGCATTCCACGCCTCTAAGATGACTATTTCAGCTTATCCACAGCAAAAAACCTCTCCGCCAGATGTATTTTGAGAGACCCGGAGACTTATAGAATTCGGTATCTTTATGACCCCAAGGTCGACACGCCGGGCTCACCAAGCCCTTGTGGTGCAAGTCCGAGCTCACAAAAAGCAGTCTTCAGGATTAAACAACTCGATGACTTGGAGACTGCCACAGATCTCCACACACTGGAAAATCCAAAATTGTAAGAACCTAACGGTCAACCTCGGCAAAACTAGATCTATTCTCCATACACCGTACACCCTCAACAGGCATGGCAAACTGTAAGACCTCAACAGGCATGAAAAATCCCATAGTTTATGATATACGTCACATTTGTAAGAATCTTTAAAGGGCATACCCTCGATGTAGACGCCTAAAACTACTTCTCGGGATCAAAAATGGCCCCGGCCAAACGCACATGACTCCGTCCAAAACGGATGCTTCAGCCTAAAAACCATGACTCAGGGATGCCTGACTGTTGCTAAAAAAATACACCGAATCTACTTTGGAAAGAACCAGTTAAAAACAGGCTTCCCTTAACAGGCAAAAAATGAGTCCTGACCACGTCGGCTTCAAAATCACAAAAGTGTCGATCTACTCGACCTACGAGCTATGAACCTTCCGAGGTGCTCAAAAATCACCGACTATGACTTGAAATTGAGGTTATTTTAGAACCGACCATGGGTCATGAAACATTAACGAGAGGAAAAAAAGCATACAAAAAGCCTCCGGGCCTCAGATCAAACAGCATAAGTGCCATTGTCGCCACCTACGCAAGCCTCATGGCCTCATATCAAAAAGTTCTCTACGACCATACAGCATAAGAGCCATTGTCGCTAGCCTAAAAATTGACAAGTCGAGTCTTAACCTAATTCGGAGACCAGATCCAAAATTGTTAACCAAAGCAAAGCCTCCGGGCCTCATATCAACAGGTTCCCGTGACCAAACAGCGTAAGTGCCACTGTTGCCAGCTAAGCAATGTTTTCGGGCCTCATATCAAAAGGTCCCCGCGACCACACACCGTAAGTGCCATTGTCACCAACTAAGCAAAGCCTCCGGGCCTCATATCAGTAGGTCTCAAACGACCAAGCAAGAAAAAGGCCATCAACGCTGGCCGAAAGCTCAAATGAGATTTAATGGTCGATTACATCTCGAGTCGCAATGAGACTCAGAGATTAGACCTAAAAACTCATAACTCTCCCAAAAGCGTGAAATCGATGCCATTATCTCCAACTGAAACATCCAGAAAGATCACAAGGTCGATTAATGCTCGAATCGCAAAACGACTCGGAGACTGGACTCGAAAAATCGCCAAATGACCAAGGGCACAGAGTGAGAATCATTATCGCCAGACCAAAAATGCTCAAGGGTAAGCTAAGCTCGAGTCAGATCCCGACTCGGAGACGGAACCCGAGGGAAATCCAACCACAAAATGCCATAAGGTATGGCCTAAATGACATTATCTACGGTTGAGACAAATCTCCAGGCCGCTCACCCATAAAATTGCTTCGACCCAGGAGCACAAAGGGTCATCACCCTCCATCCAGGCAAGTGAGAAAAAGCTAGGAGGCTAGTTGAAGCTCGTGCTGCAACATGATTCGGGAACCAGTTCCAAAATGACCCACACGACCGAGAGCAACAACAGAAAAAAGGTACAATAAGCATAATACTTTAAAACTCTTCTTATATTACATACGAAAAAACATAATCCACTTGCAGGAACGCCCTGCGCACTCTAGAAACCAGGTTACAAAATGGTAGAATCTATATTTTGCGACAAAGGGCTATAACCTATCAAGTTCATCCTCTGTAATGTCCACGAGGTATGACCGAGCATCACCCTCCCCTGCCCTTGCTTGCACCAATTCCTCGGGGAGAATAAAGCCTTTTGCTCCAACCTCATCGAATACTTCTCTCTGGGATCGACGGCAAAAATATTCCTCGATCCTCTTCTCATTATCAAGGGCATGCCTCAACTCGGATTAAGTGTCAGAAGCCTCCTTTATGCAAATCTCCATCTTACTATCAGCCTTGGTATGGCTTAATTCTGCTTCTGCCAGGGCCTCGATTATCTCGGCCCTGACCTTCGAAAGGTGAGACTCAAGTCTCTCGATCATATCTGCTTGAACATTGGTGTTACCACAGGTCAAGATAAGCTGAACCTTGAAGTCAGGGATCCCAGCCGAGACACTCATCTCCTCCAAAGCTTGAGTTTGCACTTGGGTCCTTAGCTCCTCTCAAGCGGCCCTGACATGGTCCATGTCGCCTTTAAGGTACTCCAAGGCCTCTGCCTTTTTCTGCAACTGGTATGGCAAGAAGAAATTAGCCTTAAAATTAGAAATACGCAAAGAAAGCACTACAGGTAGTTACATGTTCCATCAAATAGCTCTCATAATTTAAGCTCTGATACACCTCGTATCGCCAATGTTGCAGCTCAACTTCCTTCTCCTTGCAAAGAAGCCTGAGGAATTCTCCCTTAAACCTACTCTACCCTCGAAGGAAGTATCTCCAGGATCGCCCCTGGAATCCCTGTCTCCCCTATCTACTTTGACGCCACCAAGGAAGAGCAACCAGGGAGTAGGAAGGGACGACAAAACCCCACAGCTCTCTGAAGCTCAAGGATCCTCTTTGGCAGAGGAAGCTTGGGAGAGATAGCGGACCGAACAATCCTCGGTCCCACTTGCACGGCTACTTCAAATACGCTTCTTCGAGCATCAAGTTGTGCAAGCTCCCAGCTCGGGGCGGAGTTCCACATCGAGCCGAGGTATGAAGGTGAGCAGTGATGGATATTCTGAGCCCCCTTTTGAGTAGTGATGCATAATCCGAATGACCATCTACGCATCGGTAAAACCAACTCTCCGTCTATTGCAAAGGTAAAACCAATTCTCCTTCTTGGGCCAGCGGTAGCAGCAGCAGCCAACATACTAACGAGCGCAACGATTTTAGAACAACATATTTATGTTCAACGAAGGGAGGCTCCGGCAAAAGTCCTCGACAAGGCCCAGAAGAATTCCTCTAGACAGCCTTGAGATGAAAAGCTTTCGTCATGATAATCAAAGATGAAAGAAAATGATGGGAAGGAAGAAGCAAAGCATACTAGCAGAAGTATAGAGATGAATGATGCAATGCCATTAAACGCCCTCATTTATATGGAGGAAATGACACGTCCATCGATGCTTTGAAATATTGACTGACGGGTGTAATTACTGCTCCTTGAAAAAATGAACTGACGTCAGTATTTTTGCCTCGAGGAGCAGAAATGATAGGACGTCGAGCAAAGATCCATTAGACACGCCATCTATCACAAAAGTTTTCACCGAGATCCGAAATACCAATATAGCATCTCCAATAGGAGCTCGAGGAGTCTAGTGTCAGAATCAATTCTCATCACTTCGACATAAGAAATGCGGAGACTATCTGTACGTGGCAAATCAGAAGGCTTGATTTTTTGCTATCAAGACATTTTGGAAGCCTTCCCCAAGACCCGAGAGTGGAAGGCCACGATCGAGTTCTCAGCCTCAGGGCTCGTCCAGGTCCTACTCAAAGAAAGAATGGTCCGAAGCCGGGATAAAAGAGGAAGTATCTTAGGCACATGGCTACACCTGACAAATCTGGCCTACCTGGAGCCTACTGTGAGGTCTTGTGTCAGGTCATCCCATCTTTGTACTCTTACAATTAATATACATATACTATACCGAGTCCCCTCGCCTATATAAGGGGGACTCACTTTACGTTGTAAATGGCTGATGTTTCTCCACTTTTCCACAATGCAATAATCTCTCTCTCTCTCTTTCTCTCTCTCTCTCTCTCTCTCTCTCTCTCTTTCTTCTAAGATATATGTCTTCATCGACCTTTAGGTCGCCTTAGCACTTTATTATTTCTTCATTGTTCTTCATTATTTGGCTCAAGATTAGTTGTATAGAGCCTTACTTATCTATATCTTTGCTTGTTATTCCCTTTTCGAATACCCTCGATAAGCCCGACATAGGCTCGAGGCTCGGTTTTGAGGTACCTATTACCCCGCTTTGCGCCCCAAGAATATCCCCTTACTAACTCGATTTCTTCTTTGGATAACTCAATCTTTACTATTTTACTCCGTGTTTTAATACTAACCACCCTCACAAACTAGCTCGGGAATAGATCTCGTATTTCTAAAATCCCATTTACAAATAAAATTGTTGTTACCATTTTCACGGTAAACAACACTTTCAAAAATTTTGCATATAACTTCTTTTCTATGTAGGTCTGAATCACAATCCTTAGGGTTGCTCATGATCCTCCCGGCTTCGAGAGTACTGATAAGTTGGTATTTTATCAACTTATCATGTCTTTCAGGCTATATTTTTGCTATGTTTAAGTGATAAACGTACGTGTTTAATGCCATTAACTTCTATATTATAGGTTATATGTGATTTAGAAGTGATCTTGAAGAAACCAAGTGAAACAAGACAAAAAGAAGCAGAAAAGAAGAAATTTGGAAAGGGGCCTTAGTTGTCGCAAATGTGACACAATCCTGGGAAATGCGAAGAAAGCAGAGTTTGGAATTGCGAGTAATTCATCGCAATTGCGAAGGAAAGCCAATAAAGTAGTTTTTACAAATGCAAAGAAGTCTTCACAAATACGAAGAAGACTTCACAAATGCAAAGTCAACGAAGGCAGTCAACCTTCGCAAATGCGAAGTCTTGATAAAAAATGTGAAGGTAAAAAATATGGTCATATTTTGCAATAGCAAACTTCTGTTTGCAAATGCGAATATCATGCTTCAGTTATATGCAATTACAGTGGTAAGTATAGTGGTAAGTATTCTCACATGTCACATGGGTGACGCAAGTTTGATCCCCGGCAACGGCGCCAGTTTTGATGACATCCAAATCCACTACTAAAAAGTAAATGGACATGCTCGCGTACAGTATAATTTACCCAACTATGAGTCGGGGTCGAATTCCATAGATAACAACATGTAGGCGATTAGGAATGTAAGAGAATTATCACTTGTTATGCAATGCCAAACACTTAGAATTGGTTTTAGAAAATATCTATACCTAATTGTGGAAATATAAACTAACCTAGAAAACAAGTAAAATGAACAATGGCTATAAGGATAGATGCATTGGGAATTACACTCAAGTAATAATCCAATGTATTTCATGATTTTACAAATATGAGTGAGTTTATGTTGATTAGCCATAGGTAATAATTCTATATTAGCTTCTTTCAAAGACTAACAAGACTGCCTAATTGAATCATCCCTAAAAAAATTAGGCGATTAAGCACGCCCGGATATGGTTACAAGTAGTTCAATCCTATCCCTAGGTAGAATCTATAAAATGAGGGTTAAAACCTCAAGTTCTTGTTAATTAATCTTTCCCAACCCCAATTAATCTTTCCCAAAATTAATTCGGAGTTAATAGGTGAGTCCTAGAGTTAGCTAATCCCTTTCGAAATGTTAAAGAACAAAAATAATTAAAGTAACAATAACTCACTTCATAAAAGTTAAAAAATAATTCAATACATAAGCAAAATAAAGTATTTAATACACACTTTAAATATGAATATTCCTATAAACAAGATTCAAGTGTTGGATAAAATAATACACACTTAGATATTCAATATAAAGAAAGGAAATGAAGAAATGACTACAAAGGGGTAAGAAATTCTTAACCATAATCTTCAAATCTTCAAAACCCAAGTGTTAGTGCATAAACCCTATCTCCCAAAATATGTTCTCCCTAGTCTTTGAGACGGAAAACAAGCCAAAAGATTTGCCAAAGATATCTTACAAATGAGCTGGTTTGGGTATTAAAGGGTTTGGTGCCAAAAAATATGCAATGAAATGATTGACCTAAACTGAAACACGATATTTGCATTTGCAAACAAAAGTTTGCAATTGCGAACTATGACCATACTGTTGACCTTCGCATTTGCGATCAAGACTCTGCAATTGCAAAGGCAGTATCATAAATGGGACATCAGAGAGCTTAAATGAATAAACTTGTTTCACTTTGAACAAAACTTAGAAAATCTAAGGCTCTTCAAAAGACCATCTTCCCCACTCAAATAATTCTCAAAGTCTTAACATTTTTTAGTTTTCTCTTAAACCCTAGGTTAAAATGGATAACATTCCTTTACCCGAAATTGTTTTAAAAATTATTCAAATCGGATGTTGATTTCTATGTGAGGTTGGTTAAGAGTGTGAGTTTTTTTCTTTGCTAAAAAATGGGGAAGTCTGAGTACCCAGGGCTTTGTAAAGTAGAAGTAAATTTTTGTGCTTCTTATGTGATCGATGAAAGGCCTAAATGAGATTCTTGGCCAAATGAATGATATATTTGTAATTTATGGTCGTCTATGAATTTTATTGTGTGAATCTGTGTTTGAAAATTGCTTAGAGCTCTCTTACGTTAGCGTTTGGTTAAAACTTTTGGGGGGGATTGTGTTCTGTGAAAAATCTTGGTTGGGGACGTTGGCTCACAATTGTGATAGCCTTTTCGCATTTGAGACTTCGCATTTGCAAACAGGTGGTCGGAATTGCAAAACCTGGCAGCCCTGACCTTCTTTGCAAATGTGAAGTTTCTCTCACAATTGCGAGAGCCGCCTTATTCTGATACATTCACAATTGCAAATATTTCTTCG
The DNA here is from genome assembly GCA_026770625.1 of Nicotiana glauca. NCBI lineage: Eukaryota > Viridiplantae > Streptophyta > Magnoliopsida > Solanales > Solanaceae > Nicotiana > Nicotiana glauca. Next base: position 27,779 of record MU697895.1, read on the forward strand.
CAATTCCCATAGTTGGGCAGTTCTAATAACATTGCAATTGCGACATCTGAGAGCATTCATCTGAAAATCTGAAAATCCTAAAAAAATTTCTAAGGCTGTGTTTCGACTCTATGGAATGTACCGGCTATAAGAGCTCAAATGATAGCTTGCATCCTTGATGGTATTCAGCTAAATGTTGGTGAAATCTTCATCAATGAGCCGAGGGAGTATCTAATTCAGAGTAGTACATCATTGATATTCCCATCGCTTATTATTGAGTTGTGCCAACTTGCTAAGGTGGAAGAAGATCCGGGAGACAACAGGATAGGGCGGGGAAATCCTATCAATCCTTTGAAGAAAAGAGCAGTCGGCGGTATAGTAAAGAGCAAAAGGAGAAAGTTGATGCCTTCTTCTCAGATCGATCAGGGTAGCCAGCCATCATCTTTTGCAGGAGGACCATTTTCTATACTTAGTGAGGAAATGCAGTTAATTGTGACCTAGTAGCTGGCCTTCCACGGGAACCTGGGGAAACATCTGAGGAACCTGCTACACAAATTTCAAAGAAAGAGTTTCAAAAGTATCTTGATAATCAGAACAAGCAGGGGAGTCACCTTAAGAGACTAGAGAAGACATACATTGATCTGGCTAAGCCACACGGTATGTTGAGTAGGTCTCACGACACTCTGGAAAAGGCACACACCAAGATAAAGAAAAGGGAGAAGAAAAGAGGCAAATTCTTTACCCGCATGTGGAAGGGTGTGAAGGGGCTGTGGAAAGTCCTAAATCCTCAAGACCCAATGCTATCGACTAGGCCGGTAGATGATGATGATGCTCCAGTTGATTGTTCCGAGGAAGAAGTAGAAGATGTTGCCTTAGAGTCAGACATCGAGGAGAGCCCCTGATGCAGTATTCAAGGAGCATTTTCCACCATTTTACTCTATTATGTTTATTTGCATTGGGGACATTGCAAAATCTTTAGTTGGGGGTGGCTTCTTGTATAACTGTTGTTCTTTAATGAATGTGGATAACTGTGGATATGGTTGTTTTCATTTTGATGTTATTGTATTTTCATGTGATGTGTTATATTAGTATGTTTATTAGCTTCTTAGGTTTGTTTATTAGCTTCTTAATTTTTTTTTATATAGTATGATTTTTTAGTGGCAATATCCTTGGTTTCTCTGTACCATGGTTCTTTTTCCAAGGATGCCATATTTTCTTCTTGAACCGGCTAATTGTTAATAAATTTTTGACGATTTTTCCCGATCATGGATAGGTAGGCGACTTTCTTTAGGGAATTAATCCTGTGGTTTAGATATAGTTGTTGTTAATATAGGAAGAATAAGTGGTTTGAGTGGGGTATGGGCCATTGGCCAAGTTGTGGCTTACTTGGTACCAATACGATTTAAACCCCGGCATACGAATTTTTGATCCTTGAAAACAAAAAATGATTGAGGTAAAAAATCATTTTCATGACTTTTAAACTCAATTGTTTGCTCTTCGATTTACTAAATAGCTTATTAGGCTACACGAAACTTCCTTGAGATTTATTGGTTTGAATTGGATTTTGGATTTGTATTCCACTTGAGTTTTCATGTGCCGTGTGTGGTGAGACTTATTGTGAAGTTCTTTTGTATCATTTGTAGTCTAGAACTTGACCATTTGGTATTTCAATTCTAATGTTAATTATGTTAATTTTTTTTATCTTTAAAAAAGCCTTTTTAGCCATTCTAGCCTACCATTGCATAAATATAATCACTATTTTCCCCCATTTGAGACTCTAACATTTTCTTTGCCACCTCATTACAAACCTTTACCCTTTGTGAAATAATTCCCTTTTTTGTACCCGTACCTCCTAGTATATGAGAATGAGACTAAAATCCTAAGATTGGGGGTGTTGGTATCAAGTTGGAAAATCGATAAGGTTATACCAACAGTGGAGAAATATATACCTCAAAGTGTCATTACGAAATTAATCAAGCTCCAAAAGAAAATAGCAATAAAAAGTATGTAGATATATAAATATGGAGTCTTGAGAAAATAAGAGAGGTTCTTTAAGGTGTCTCTATGTTGATAACTATATGCCAATAAGGGCTATGTGGTTTAAAAAAGAAGCAAAGTGCAAAAAGAAAGATAAATGTGAGTAGTGTTCAAGGAGGGTGTAGTCACTTGTATCCTAAATGCTCCAATCCTTCCCTAAATCTACAATACAAACTCAAAAATTCCTTATGGGACCTCCAACCGAATGTTCTTGAATAGGCGGCAAATTAAAACAAGGGCAAGCTTATGGCAATACTTTTATGCATTTGAATATCTTTGTGATAGTGGGAGCTTATTCTTCTTTCCACATGATATCCCATTTATGTTTTGAATTGCAAATTATGAGTGTGGGATTCTCTCTAAAGTGTGAGGGCACATGAGATTTGAGTTGTGAATTTAATTCCATTTTCAATTGAGAGGAATGAACGAGGGAAGATAATTGTGATAGAGAGGCAAATTTTGAAGCTTTAGTGTCATGGCTTGATTTGCTACTTTGATTTGCATAGTGTTTGAGCACTTGAAATGTAATGAAGTTCATGAGAAGTATTCGGTAATTCATATGTTGTGGATTAATTGTTGGTACCAATCAAAGTCATATGTTTGTACTTATAATAGACTTTTTGGCTTGGCATGATAACGATGCAATGTCGAGTTAAATACTTGGGAGGAGATTTTGACACTTTCATTGCTTGAGGGCAAGCAATAGTTTGAGTTTGAGGGTTTGATAAGTTGGTATTTTACAGACTTATCTTGTCTTTAAGCCTATATTTTTGCTATGTTTGAGTGATAAAATTACGTGTTTAATGCCATTTACTTCTATATTACAGGTTCTATGTGATTTAGAAGTGATCTTGAAGAAACCAAGTGAAACGAGCCAAAAAGAAGATAAAAAGAAGAAAATCTGGAAAAGGGCCTCAGTTGTCACAAATGCGACACAATCCTAGGAAATGCAAAGAAAGCAGAGCTGGGAATTGCGAGTAATCCGTCGCAATTGCGAAGGAAGACCAATCAATATGTCTTCACAAATGCAAAGAATACTTCGCAAATGCGAAGTCAACCCAGGCAATCAACCTTCGAAAATGCGAAGGTCAACAGTATGGTCATAGTTCGCAATTGTGAACTTTTGTTTGCAAATGCGAATATCGTGCTTCAAATCTGGGCAGTTATGTCATTGCACATTTTTTGGCCCCAAACCCTTTAATACCCAAACCAGCTCATTTGTAAGATATCTTAGAAAAACTTTTGGCTTATTTTCGCTCTCAAAGACTAGAGAGAACAAGTTTTGGGAGCTAGGGTTTATGCACTTACACTTGGGTTTTGAAGATTTTAAGATTGTGGTTAATAATTTATTACTCCTTTGTACTCATTTTTTCATTTCCTTGCTTTGTATTGAATATCTAAGTGTGTAGTATTTTATCCAATGCTTGAATCTTGTCTATGGGAATATTCATATTTAAAGTGTGGATTAAATACCTTGCTGTGCTTATGTATTGAATAATTTTTAATGTTTTATGAGGTGAGTTATTGTTACTTTAATTATTCTTGTTCTTTATTGTTTCCAAAGGGATTAGCTAACCCTATGACCTGCCCACTAACTCCGAATTAATTTTGGAAAAGATTATTTGGGGTTGGGAAAGATTAGTAACAAGAACATGAGGCTTTAAACCTCATTTTGTAGATTCTACCCAGGGATAGGATTGAACTACTTATAGCCACATCTCCTAATTATTTTAGGGATAATTCAATTAGGAAGTCTTGTTAGTCTTTTGAAGAAGCTAATATAGAATTATTACCCATGGTAAATTAACATAAACTCGCTCATATTTGTAAAATTGTGAAATACATTGGATCGTTAATTGAGTTGTAATTCCCAATACATCCATCCTTGTAGCCATTGATCATTTTACTTGCTTTTTAGGTTAGTTTACATTTCCGCAATTAGGTGTAAATATTTTCCAAAACCAATTCTATGTATTTTGCATTGCATAAAAAGTGATAATTCTCTTACATTCCTAATCACCTACATGTTGTTCCTTGTGGGATTCGACCCCGACTCATAGTTGGGTAAATTATATTGCATGCGACCGTGTCCATTTGCTTTTTAGTAGTAGATTTGGACATGATCAAGTACACCAGAATGTCGTCAATGAACACAATTATGAACGAGTCAAGCTAAGGCTGAAATACACTGTTCATCAAGTGCATGAATGTTGGTGGGGCCTTGGTCAGCCCAAAAGACATCACATGGAACTCGTTATGACCATATCGATTCTTGAAAGCATTCTTCTCGATATGTGGCCCCTAAATCTTCAACTGATGATAGCATGAATGCAAGTCGATCTTAGAGAACAATATGGCACCCTGAAGGTGGTCAAATAGGTTATCAATATGTGGCAATGGATACATGTTCTCCATTTTAACCTTATCAACTAGCGAAATCAATACACAGTCGCATAGAACCATTCTTCTTCTTTACAAACAAGACCGGAGCACCCAATGTGACACGCTGGGCCAAATGAATCCTTTATCAAGCAATTTTCGCAACTAATCCTTTAACTCTTTTAACTCTACTAGGGCCATACAATAGGGTGGAATAGAAATGGGATGTATTCCCGATAACAAATCAATACAAAAGTTGATATCTCTATAATGCGGCATGCCCGTAAGATCCACCGATAATACATCTTGATAATCCTTCACTACCGGAACTAACTCGACGGTAGGAGTATCAACTCTAACATCCCTCACATATTCCAGCTATGCATGACACCTCTTCTCAACCATCCGTTGAACCTTTAGAAATGAGACAACCCTGCTAAGAACACAATCTAAAATACCTCTCCACTCTAACCGTAGTATACCTGGCATAACCAATGTCACCATCTTGGTGTGACAATCAAGGATAGTATGAAAGGGAGACAACCAGTGCATCCCCAAAATAATATCAAAATTCACCATATTGAGCAACAATAAATCTACTACGGTCTCAAAACCACTAAGAACAACCAAGCACAACCGATACACACGATAAACAACATCTCCCACGAGTGTAGAAACATAGAGAGGAGAAGTCAAAGAGTCACTGGATACACCCAAACATGGAGCATAATAAGATGACACATGGAAATAAAAGTGGAGACTGGATCAAACAAGATTGATGCATCTCTATGATAGGCTGAAATAATACCTGCGATGACTGAGTCGGATGCAACTGCCTCTGTCTTAGCAGGAAGAACATAATATTTGGCTTGGCCTCCCCCTCTAGGGCAACTTCTACCTACTTGACCTCCACCTCGAGCCGGCTATGCAGGTGGAGTGTTGGCTGGTAATGTAACCATAGCCTAAGGACCCGGTGTAGCACGTGATGCCTAAGTGGTCTATGGAGATGCACCCCTCCTGAGTCTAGGGCAATCTCTCACCATATGATGAGTGTCACCATACTCAATATAAGCTCTTTGAGGGCGTTGTTGTTATGGCTAGCTGAGGCATGATCGGTTAGACTGAAAACTAAAACAACCCCGTGCAGCAGATGAACTAGTCAATGGAGGTGCATAATAGGGAGCCTAGTGTTTAGGAGTGGTTGTAGCACCACTGGCGACTAGAAGTTATGAATGAACAGGGCAATTCACATTGCCCCTACACTGATGAGCTGCAGCTGGGGCACGAGTACAACTATATGTGCTAGACTCTGGAGACCTATTGGCCTCTCTTTTCTCCCTCTTCGGAGTCCGCACACCCTCTAATCTCCTAGCAACCCCTACTACCTACTGGTATGCAATGTCCATCTCAAATTCTCAGGCCATGATAAATCTGATACTGGGACTGAACCACTCGATAAATCGACCAACCTGATATTGAATTATAGCAACCAATGATGGTACATGCCTACACAAATCACTAAACTAGACCACATACTCCGACGTTGTTATAGAACACTGGTAAAACTGCTTAAACTCTGTTTGCCTTGCAATATCTAAAACTCTGGGGAACATACTCCCTCAAGAAGATATTTGAGAATTGAATCCAAGTGAGTGAAGCTGCCTCAGCCGGACTACCTAACTCATATGCTTGCCAACCACTGATAGGCTACTCCCCTAAGTTGGAACATAATGAATGAAACCCGACCAAACTTTGCAATACCCATAGCAAGGAGGATATAGTGGAACTCCTTAAGAAAAATACGGGCATCATTTAAATCCAAGCCCCTAAAAGTAGGAGGGTGGTACCCCTTATACCTCTCGAGCCTAAGCTACTCATCCTCAGAAACTACTGCCCTAGCCTCGGGCTGAACTAGGGCTATTGGGTGCACTTGTATGATGTTTAGAATCTAGTCGAGCTGGACAAGCTACTCTGGGGTATGGGTGGCAAGATTCTGTGCTCCTACTCCAGCATGATATGTGACAGGAGCAAGTGGTATCAACCCTACGTGATCTAAAGTGCTGAACATGATCAGAAACTAGGCAAGAGTCTGCTGGAGGGCCGGTGCAGTAACAAGCATATCAGGTGCCTGCCTTCTAAATAGATCTACTTATGGCTCCTTTGTTGTAGCTTGTGCAGGTTCTCTGGCTGCACCACGTGGACACCCTCGGCCTCTACCCTGGCCCCGACCCCAGCCTCTCGCGGCTCTAGTTGGGGGCGCATATGTTTGGTAATCTGCTCCAGCTATACGTGTCCTCACAATCTGTGAGAGAATAGAAAATAGAAAATTTAAAATCCGAAGTCAAAGATTTCGTACAATAAGGTATCAAAGACGTGAAGCTTTTCTGTAAGTGCCATAGCCTCCCAAATATAATTACAACCATCTGTGTACCGATTCGCGATACTCTATTAAACCTGCTTGTGACACGTAACACCTATGAACCTAGAGCTCGATACCAACTTTTGATGACCCAATTTCCCTTTGTAGTATGTCGTGATGGTACCTAGTCTCTAAGACTAGGTAAGCCTAACAAATATGCAGAACAACTAAAACTCAATCATCAATAGCTGTAATAATTAAATTGCAACTCAAATTTTATACAACTCCCAAAACCGGGTAGATATAATTCACAAGCTCTAAAGAGAAATACTAAATATCTCTATACATCACACTCTAATTAAGATAAAGAAAATAACATGAAAAAAGAAAGAGGGGGACTCCGAGGTCTGCAGACACTGGCAGATTTGACTAAACAATCCATAAATGACTACAGCACATGCTTCACGAAGTTGTCGATGAGGATATAAATATTTGGTAAAAAGAATTATTGTTCCAACTGGCCTTCTTAATATCTCAATAATCCTCACATATCTTGATCATCCCATCCTTCGTTGGTATCGTTACGATATTCGCCAACCATGTGGAATAATTTGTGACTCTTACCACATTTTCCATTATCTACTTGGTTACTTCTTCTTTTGTCCTCAAACTTAAGTTTGGCTTGAATTTTCTAGGTTTTTGTTTGACTCGTATTCTAGAAGGATTGGTAGGCAATCAATGCGACATGATGTCAGTGCTTAACCCAGGCATGTTGTCATATGACCATGTGAACATGTCGATGCACTGTCGAAGGAGATTTACCAACTCTTCTTTCTGTTGTACTTCTAGATGGATGCTAATTTAAGTTTCTTTCACATATTCACTCACCAGGTTGGCTACTTTTGTCTCTTCGAGGTTAGGCATTTTCTGGCTTTCCAGCTATTCGATCTCTTGTGGGAGATTATATATCATCCTGCTTTGATTGTATTCCTTGTAATATGGATTGCTTTTCTCAAGGCTTTTGTTACATATCATAATCACGGAATGCGGGTTGTTTTCATTTTCATTAGTGAAAGGAAAAAATAGGTATAAATGAAGCGATAAATAGGTCAATATTTTAAGAAAGCATATCCTTTTATTTCATCAAAAGTGGAACATGTAAGCGTTCAAGGAGGCAATTGACAAAAGAGTGCAGGCATGGTTCAAGCCTCAATTGAAGGTGCACTTTTTTTTCAAACATTTTACAATTTCGTACTACCAAGACTCTTGATGACCCAAAGAGGGGCTGGTGGTCCAATTTGCAAGTCCTCTCCTGGTTCGGTATTCCGAATGATTAGTGTCTTGATATCAACCTTTTTGCAACCTTCCTCGATCATGGTCAGGAACAGCCTTCCCATTCCATCGACGATGTCATCCTCTATTGTTGAGCTTTGAGTCGGACCCGAAACACTTTCTGGAACAAAAGCTTTCTTCTCGAAGCCACTGGTACAAGTCTTTCTTATATAAGGCTGATAACCTATGTTGGCTCTACCTTCCAGCCTACTTGGCTCAATTGGCTCTGTTATCCCATCTGATCGGGCTCCCATCTCGGTTCCAGGTATATATCTGTACTTTATCGTTTCTCTCATAGCCATATTTGATCTATATGGTGACTGCATACCCAGATTTTGCTCGGTCTCTTTTACTTCTGTGATCTGCATAATCTCAAACGTATGAAAAGTGACCCCGTCTAATCCTTTAATGAATGTAACTACATGTTCCAGATATGTTGACTGGCTCCATTCGTCATGGACTACAATATATTGAAAACCCCACTCCAACTTCATGCACTGATATAGGTAGACAGGACTGCCCCCTCTACGTGTATCCAAGCTCTTCCTAGTAACAGGTTGTATGAAGATAAAACGTTCACACCTGGAAAAATATGCCAAACTCAACAGGTCCAATTTGCAGAGCCAAATATATTTCTCCAATGATTGATATTTGCGCCGAGTTTTTTTTAATTATTCCTCCACAGAGTATTCAATTGTTGACATCTTGTTCCAAAATTTGGTGGCCTTTATATCTGTTATATCCCTTTTCTTAATCTGTTCCCTTCCCGTATTTCCTCAATTAATTTCATTATGAGCGTAATACCTCCATGACCTAGTCATTCCATGAGTCGTTGCAAAATCTTTCATCTTAGCTTTCCCTTTCAGTTGATATGTCCACGGGACTATCTTATATTCCGAATCCTTTTCATCTATAGTAATAGTGGTGGACTATTGCTGGTAAGTCCGGACCATCACTATAGGTTTCAACTATACGGTGATCATTGATATCCTTCTGATGGGGCCCTTGCAGCCTTAGCGTTCCCTATTGTAATGATGGCTCCTTTTAGATCATATTTTTCATCCAGGGTGATCATATTAGTTCCTTGATTCTAGTGGTTCGGCAGTGGAATACTGTTCACATTGGGCTGAAGCTATGGTGTACTAAATGGCTCCACTTTTGATAAGTGACTCAATTTCATTTTTCCGTTTGAAGAATTCCTCAATATCATGCCCTGGTATGTTTGAGTGGTAGACGCACCATTAAGTTGAATCAAAGTATTTTGAAAGATATCAGGAGTCCTTCTTTATATTGGGTGTATGAAGCCTGCTCTCCTTAGTCCTTCAAATAGTTGAGGCAAAGGTTCAGCAATCAGGGTGTAGTTGCTGGGACCTCTTTCTTTAAAGTTCGGGCGAGGTTAGGGTGCATAGGTGGGTCGACTTTAATATTTCGTAGTTTTAACTAGAGCATATGGTCGTGGTGGGTTATGTTGAGGTTGGGGATTGTAGCATAGTTGTGTGTTGTATACTGAAGAATAAGTATGTAGGCATGGGGAATGAGTGATTGGAGAGTAAAATTTGTTTTCATGGTGTGGATTGGACTAGTAATAGGGAATGATTGTTGATATCTCTTTCTTCTTCTTCTTCTTCTTCTTCTTCTTCTTCTTCTTCTTCTTCTTCTTCTTCTTCTTCTTCTTCTTCTTCTTCTTCTTCTTTCCTCTGCATATTGAACAAAATTAGATTGCTTTGCTAGTTGCTTATAATGCATCCATTGATTGTACCTTTCAAGACTTTATACATTCCTCTAAAAAGTCTCCCATTTTAACAAATTCATGTAACTTTTGCCACATCATGCCCATCATTTTCTAAAATTAGATTCCTTTTTAAGCCTGATGAAGTACTTAATCAATTCACTATTATCTAATGGGGGATGTGCTTTAGCAGCCTTCGACCTCCATTGACGTGCATACTCTTAGAATAATTCTAACGGCACCTTCTACAAGTTTACAAGAGCAAAGCTATCAGGAGTAATTTTTGTGTTGAGCCGGAAACAGATCATGAAATCTTCTGCCATATCCTGCCACTCCCTCTAGTTTCTAGGATCTTGGTAAGTCTACCAACTAAGTGCCTCCCCTGTCAAACTCCTTATGAACAACTTCATTGTGAACTTCTCATTTCTTCCTACTCCAACTAGTGTATCGTATTAGGATCTCAAGTGTACATGAGGATCACCCGTCATAACAAAGATATCAAACTTTGGTGGCTTGTACCCTATCGCCATGTCCATGTCAAGGGGTATACACAGATCCTCATAATCTATTATGTCGCTTCCTCGAGCAACTTGAAGATTCTTCATTTGTTTCCTCAATTCTCGTAATTATTGGGATACAATTCTTCTTCTTTATACTTAGCATCCCTTTCCATTTCGGCATATTGATCAACTTCACAGGTTGCCTGACCATGGGGCACTGTGAAGGTGGGTTTTGAATGATACATATGAGAGGAACATGTCGCTCATGTGCAGCAGTATGTGCTGCGGGTATGTGCTAGTTTTGGTTAGTCCTGAAGGTGAAGCTATCACGAGGATAGGTATGAACTGTGCTGGTAGAAACTAGTGCATTTTGAGGCGTTTGAAGGTAATTTAGTACATAAGAGGTGTAAATATGAGGGTTTGGTGGGTTTGCAGGGGTTACTGGGGGTATAATCTGGGTGGCAGGGACTGATGTTGGGGTTTTGTTTACTTGGAGAGTAGTGGAAGGAAAGTGGTCGGGAATTGAACCTACGAAAGGAAAAATGTGATGGTTGTGGGAGTGTTGTCACGACCAGATATTGCAATTCCCGAATGTGTTGTACTTCCCCCTTAATGATTCCACCTCTTGGGCTAGCCTAGCCACATATTCTTCATTCCGCGTATCATCTTTCACTCTCGATCTATTCTAATTAAAGCACTTCCGAACTAATTCACGAGGGCCATAACTATTCAATACTTCAATAACAGCCAAAGACTAGTACCAGAAGTATTTCACAACTATTAGACCTTAGGTAAGAGGGCGTTCAAGAAGGTACAGAAATGAAACTCAAAATTTAAACAATGAACTGATTAGCGAGACCTTCATATTTTAAACTTTTCTTCAATTTTCTACATGTTCTTAGGTTTTTACACGCCTAACTACACAAATTTGATACCACAAAAGGATATAGTGCACACCTTATAAACTTAACGCCAATTCTTTCCTGTTTCAGTCAATCTTGTCCACAGGACATTCATAACCATCTGACACTCAGAGAATTTTTTGTAGCCTGAACTACCTCAATCAGTGCAGTACCATGGGGCTTTGGAGTAAGCAGAAACCAATTAGGACACACTTAAACATTGATACTGCAAACAATCATTATTCTTTCACTATTAAAAGGTCTAGAGAAAGCACAAATGCCACAGAGCTAAAATAGAGATCAAGGAATGCTAGTGAATCATAAAGTAAACATACCAATACGTGCAAACATGTGAGTATGACACCAAAACAAACTGGAAATTAAGGAATGAACCTCGAATTGAAATCTTTAATGCTGATCACATTGGAATGCACAGTTTGAGAACTGTTCGGGCTATTTTTAGACAGAAAAGAGGGACTGGTTTTGAATGGTAAAACCAAAGCTCTTAGTGGCTCTTTGGACTGGTTTCACGAGTGATTTGCGACTGACTTCATAAAAAAAATAGCAACAGCTCCCCAGAAACTCATTTAAACCATTTCTTAACTGAATCCCTCTAATCTCACTTTTAACTAAAAAGAACACAATGCAATGTAGGTGATGCTGATTCTTACCATCGCCATTCACACATCGACAGAGATTACCCCAAGAAAGGATCCAAAAAAGATGACTTGCAGAGAACTAATCTAAGCAGGTTGATGAAGCATCACAGGGAAAATTATTTCAAACTCAAACTTGACGGAACCTAGCCAACATAGTCATGAAAAGCACAAATGAGCAGATTATCGACTCGCCATTCATTTAACGGTCATGCAACAAGTTAAATTCTAATCGTGAATTATCAAAAACCAAACAGGTCTCACTTTTAAGAACAGATTTTGTTAACAAATTGATAGACAAACAAATGGTCTCAAATCTCATAAACGAAGACACTAAATCGGCTCCTAACAAACATATCAGAGCATAGGTGAAACACTAACCATGATCTTAATATAGCAGCCATTTCAACCTTACTAAGATCATGTGATTTAAACTTTGATAACAGCAGAATCCAAGCACAAAATGCTATGCTTGTCTCAAAGAAGAGAACAGAACGATTTAGGCGTCGACGAGAGCCAAACAGAGAACCAAACAGAAGGCGGCCTAAATTTTTTGGCACTTGAAATCACTCATACTAGAAAATCATAGAACCAAATAGAAAACCATGAGAATATGCATCATCGATTCAGACTCATTCAAACAATCCTAAAGTCGGACAAATCGTCCATTTCAACTCAAAGAAAATCTTAACCCAAGATATAATTCAATACCATAAATAGCTAAAGACATTCGAGTATGGAAAACGACCGTTCAAATTAGATTTTGCTAACTGAACATGCTCAAGGCAAATCAGAACAATGAATACAGGATTCCAAACAACAAAATGACATATCAAATACAATTTCCAAACGCGAATCGAGAATAAATGCTAACTCCGAATCTGACCTCAACTGAAATTAATCATAGCCCTATGTCTATAGATGGATTAGCATAGCTCTTATCAAATTTTCCCAATAGACGGCCAAACAGATATAAAAAAAGAAAGATATTGAACCTGATTGCGCGAAGCATCGATTAATTTTGTTTGGAATCCAATACAAATGAATCCGGCCTTGAAATAAGGAATAACAACAGCTGAGAAATAGAAACTAGCAGCCACGAACAAGACCTCGATCGGCGACTTTTCAATTCCACGACAAACTCCGACACGGGCAGAATTTAATTCATCTCTATTGAAATCATAAGAAACAAAAGCTTTGATACTCAAACGACCCGAACACTGACTCGACGCCTCCGGCGACCTCAAATATGCCCGGAAATTAAGATTGAACCTCAAACAATGCTCATTTTCTGGAACACAGTCCTAGATAATTCATGACTGGAATATTATTTTGAAATATGGAAGATGCAAAAAAACAGAATCGTCTCAAGTCTGCTCTTGCGGCCTCTAGTCACTACCTTCTCACGCTACTTCTACATGTTTTCGAAGAGACGAGGGTCAGCGGCTACTCTTGGTTGCTAAAGGATTTCACTGGAGGGAGCTAAGCATTAGAATAGAGGATTTTGCTGGTAGGGTGTGGTGGCGACGGTCTGGTTTTTGGCTGACAAAGGTGTTGAAGAAGAAGATGGTTCAAGGGTGTTTTCGTTCTAGCATATGTTTTTGGTTGCTTCAAGATCAACCATGAAAATGGCTTTTGAATGAAAAAGAAAGAGAACAGGGGAGGGGGGGTCGCCTATTTGCTCTGCGGCTGAAGACCTCCTATTAGAGTATATCGTTTTTGTGTATATAGGTCTAGGTTAGAATTTAGATGGAGAAATGGGTCGGGTCAGAGGGCTATTTGGGTCAAGACTGATTTTTTCTTGGGCTAGGTAAGGAGATGGGCTAGCTTAAGTAAAGAAAGGGTATTGAAACATTTGGGCTCACTAATTACATGGCCCAATCTTGAATTTAAAACCAAACTTTTCTAATTTTCTTTTCTTTTTGTTGTTCTTTTTTCTTTCTTTAATTAATTCAAAAATCTAAATTAAATTTCTAGATCATTTCAAATTGTAAAATAAAGCTAAATATCTAACTATAATTTTTATAAAATTAATTGATCCTAAATTTAAAGAGGAAGATTAATAATCCAAAATTTAAGGCTAAGAATGTAAAAATGAGTCATTTTTTGTTATTTTATTTTTTAATAAAACAACTAACTATTTAATTAATCCTAAAATGTAAACACAAAATCTAAATGCAATACATGGTATTTTTGGTATTTTTGATTTTTAATAGAAATTAAATATGCACAATAATGCAAATAATTAATAAAATTCTACGAAAATCCTATAAAATTGCAAAACATTGGAAAAAATTATTTTGTGATATTTTATGGGAGTAATTCATATAGGGTAAAAATCACGTGCTCACACCCAACAATGAGTTGGGGTCGATTTCCACGAGAAGCTAACAATGGGTGTTAGAGTGTATACTTTATACATGGTGACAAAACAACTTAAATATAGTTCCAATCATGTTTTTCAAATTACTTCTATAAACTACACTATCATTGCTCAATAAGAGAAACGAAACTAGAAATTGACTAATTATTTTTGGTTGTTTTGAAATAAGTAAAAGGCCTAGAGATGTAACATTTTCCTAGGTGTTCGCCTAATGGGTAAAGTACGTTAATACTTCTTTTATTGATCAGGGTGTATTATAGCCCTCAACTCTAAGCAATGCCTCTCGATCAAGAGTGATTTTGCCCAATTTGGCTTTCTCAAGCCCAAATGGGTAAAAATCTAGGTAGTTGATATGAGCTCAAGTCGGGTTTTCCCTATCTCTAGTTCAAACCCTTTAATAAGGCTAGTCAAATCCTTAACTAGTTCAATTCCTTGTTAGCCAAGTTTTCCTAGACTAGGTCCCTCTTTCTCAAGTAAAGACCAAGTATAACATGAACAAATGTTTGCAACCACTAATTCTAAAATTAAAGCATGGAAAAGGCTAAATAACAAACTTCTAATATTAGACAAGTATTAAATTAAATACACATAAGGTTTACATACTAGGGTTGGGTCACAACTATAGTAAATGTCTATATACTCATATGAAGAAAATAAAGAAGAAATACTAATTAAACCCATAATGTAAAATTAAAATGATAAACACTGATGTTTTTTTCCTAAAATGATCACAAGTTACCCAAGATACGGCTACTTGATAAAATTTCAAAACTTGACCTAAAAATGTAATTCTCGTCCATTTATAATGGGCCAAACTTCGCTAATGAAAATACCCCTAGAGAGGTTCTGCGGGCGCACAATTCCATGTGCGGTCCACACATTGCTGGAGTTTGCAGGGGAATGGAATCTACCACCTCACAACTCGATCTTCGGCTACAAGTCAGCTTCTGCCACCGCTTAATTCGTGTGCGGTCCCCACTTCAGTCAAGGCTTCAGTCTTGGCTATTTTGCACACTCTTTGAACTTTTTGGATTCTTGTTAGTGCGGATCATGTTCTGCTTCCATACAAATTGTCTGCGGTCTGCACTTCTCATCATTCCATCTCTGAGCTTCAACAATAGATTTCCAGCTGCAAGGAGAATTTTGTAGTCCGCACTTCCTTCTACGGACATAGAAATACTTCTGCAGACCGCACTTCTATTCAACTGCACACCTTCTTGCCTTGTGAGTCGGGACACTCTTTTTTGAGTCAGATTTATTCATGAGAGATCAAATCTCCTACATTCCTGCAATTCACGCACATCCATAAGTTTTGAGAATATAAATCAACACTTTTGGACTAAAACAAAAGTAAAAGGGTCCTAATAAGTGGTCAAAATTCACAATTATCAACTCCGCAAACTTAAGTCTTTACTTGTCCTCAAGCAAATATATTAGTTCCCACATCCTCAAAGTGAAAGGTCATTTCAGTGAGTCAATGGTAAGCCATCCATACTCAGTTGGGACCAACAATTACCCACACTACTCATGTATTATCAACAAGGTGACAAGTCAAGTATCATGGACCTATAGTTCTAATGTGACATTTGAGCTTCAAGAATTGATTTTACTGATCAAAGAGTCTTGTTCTATCATGTAGGTCATGCTGGACCCCGAAATCTTCCTCCTCTACCTTCTAGTTTCCAAGCTCACTTTAAAAGTTAGCACTCAATCTTAAGATTCATGAATGGTTCACTCTTCTCTCACAAGATAATTTCACAAGTACGGCTTCAAGTACCATACTCTTGCCCCTCATGTAGATCACTATTAATGTAAGCTCATTCAGTTCAAAATTAAGTAGAACTTTTTTCTAGTTGTACTGAAGGCATTTGGATTAGAGTGGGATACCATATGGGTAAGTAGTTTCCCTTTCCTTAAGCACTGCACATTTTCACTTCTTGACTCACAATTACCACATCTTAGTTGGATTCTCCTTTTATTGGTGGCTAGAGAGACTTGCCATCACTCTTTCTTTTTTGTTTCATTATTTTTCTGCCTTGATGATCATGTTAGGGATCATTACCTCTTTATGAATCCATAATCCCTTCCACTTTTTCTATTTTTGCATTTTCCTTTTGGTTCTTTTTTCTATTCTTGCATTTACTTTTCATAGAGATCATTTCTTTTCTCTTTTTGGTGCCTTGATACCTTTTTAAAATTCCTCAACTCTCCCCTAAAACTATTAAGCCACTTATTTTAAGAGTGTTAAGGAAGGTTCGGGTGCCAAGAGATGTATACGACAAAAAGGGTAAAGGCTCATAACATGGATATCAAATGAGAAAGGATAGAAGCTCAAAGGGGTTAGACTAGGGATAACGACATTGGTTGGCAATACTAAGCTTAAATGGGCCAGCTAAAGCTTACATCATTTCTCAAACCAAGAAAAACTTAGGATTTCGCCTTGAATCGCATTCAAGCAACTTCTACATCATTCGCATGTATGCTTGGACTAACAACAAGTTACCTCACCTCTCACGCAACTAGACTGTAAAAGAGGATAGAGTCAAGAGTCAACAACAACCACACACAAGTTTAATGATCACTATGGTCCAATAAACCACTCAATTATTACCAATGTCAACACAGGAGTGTCAAAGTCACTAACTAGAGCTATTTCTTCCAAGAACCTAGTTTCAAGCCATAAGCACGTAGTTAAGTGTGTTGGTACCAAGTGAAGCGTGGATAACTCTTTGTTCGAGGATGACTTGATTAGGCCTTTTATTCATTACTACTATTATTATTATTATCTAAATACAAAAACAGACTTATTTCCTTAAGAAGGTTGTCACGTCATCTATCGTTCGGACGAGTCACCTGGTTCACACAAAAACTGCATTTGGAAAGAACCGTGGCATTAAAAAAACCAAAGGCTTATTATCTATGAACGTATAAAAAGAAGCTACTAACAAAGCAATAACTAAAGTGGAAAAATAAAAAACTAATGAATAACAACTACTAAAGATCGATAAACTACAAAAAAGAAAAGGAACAGAATCATCCAATTATTACAGTCAAATATATAAAAAATATGTCAATATCAAATTAAATAAACTCCACCCTTCCCCCCCCCCCCCCCCCAAAAA